>PVJN01003436.1:0-99770 GCA_004026805.1 Lasiurus borealis | reverse complement strand
AAAGTTAGCGAGACCCAAGAGGAGATGAAAAAGAACCAACTAGAGATGGAAAAGAACCAACTAGAAATTAAACATACACTGACTGAAATGAAAAATATTATACAGAGACCTAATAGCAGACTAGAGGAAGGCAAGAATCAAATCAAAAATTTGAAATATAAAGAATCAGAAAACACTCAACTGGAAAAGCAAGAAGAAAAAAGAATCCAAAAACGTGAAGATAATGTAAGGAGCCTCTGGGACAGTTTCAAGCATACCAACATCAGAATTGTGGGGGTGCCAGAAGAAGAGAAAAAGCAAGATTCTAAAAACCTACTCAAAGAAATAATGACTGAAAACTTCCCCCATCTGGTAAAAGAAATAGACTTACAAGTCCAGGAAGCACACAGAACCCCATATAAAAGGAATCCAAAGAGGACTACACCAAGACACATCATAATTAAAATACCAAGAGCAAAAGACAGAGAGAGAATATTGAAAGCAGCAGGAGAAAAACAGTTCATTACCTACAAGGGAGCACCCATACGACTGTCAGCTGATTTCTCAACAGAAACGATGCAGGCCAGATGGGAGTGGCGAGAAATATTCAATGTGATCAGTAGCAAGAACCTACAACCAAGAACACTCTATCCAGCAAAGCTATCATTCAGAATTGAAGGGTAGATAAAGAGCTTCACAGATAAGAAAAAGCTAAAGGAGTTCATCAACTCCAAACCAGTGTTATATTAAATGCTGAAAGGTACTCTTCAAGAAGAGGAAGAAGAAAAGGTAAAAGATAAAAAATTATGAACAAAAAATACATATCTATCAACAAGTGAATCTAAAAATTAAGTGAATTAGAAATTTGATCAAAAGAATAAACTGGTGAATATAATAGAATCAGGAGCACAGAAAGGGAGTGGACTGTTAATTCTTAGGGGGAAAAGGGTGAAGGGCGTACAGGGAGAGACTGGACAAAAGTCATACACCTATGGATGAGGGCAATGGGAGGGAGGTAAGGGTAGAGGGAGGTTTGGGATCTGAGTGGAGGGGAGCTATGGAGGAGAAAAAAGAGAAACAAATGTAATAACCTGAATAATAAAGATTTTATTAAAAATAAATAAATAAAATCTCTCAGTGTTGCTTTTTCTTAGTAGTCTCTAGTCAAAAATACTCAACTCAGAATATTATATGAATTTGCACTCTGATTTTAAACACTTTTCTACAACATGACTGAAATTCAAGTTTCGGTTGGATCCCACAACTACAATTACAAATCTACAATTAAATAATTAGGTTTTATACTCAACAGAATACAGTTGTAAGTCTTGTCTGTTTCACCTAATATATTATAGGCTTCCTTATGATCGCATACTTTTTTAATATTTTCAGATGTTTCCTATACATTGTAGGGAACTTGCACTATTATTTATAACCTATTCCATAAAATCTGCCATTAAAGAAGGATTTTAAAGAAATATTTTCACAAAGTCGTTAGGAAAAGACAGTGTTAACGTATTTCCTGGTAAGGCAAATATTAATGTTTGTCACTTAAATCTGACCTTCCCTATTAGTGATTGAGAATTTAAAGATTTTTTGCAAGATAAGACAGTAATATCATCTTACTACCTTAAAGACACCCATTAGTCATGTCCCGGGCAAATTGAAATTTATGACTCAGACATAATTCTTCCAAATATGCCTGCTATTTATAAAAAGGCAGAGATATATGACTCAAAAATAACACTAAGACAGAAATAATTTTGTACTTCACTTTGCCACATTGACTTTTCTCTGGAATGGATGGCAAAATCTCCATGTTTTATGAATAGGCTTTTGTCAATACTGTAGATGTATATTTCCAACTTCTAAATCAAGCAAATCCCAGAGTCAAATAAAACAAATGATCAGCTACAGCAGAGTCAAGGGGAGATGTGTATATATAAGAACTTTGCATTAAAGATTGATGGAAAGCCATACATGCTTTTAAATGTGCCACTGGTGACATGGACTGTGCCTAAAGAGAAGGTTAAGAATGTCACGTATCACTAGAAAATGACTAAGTTGTTCTATTCATCTGACAGCTGCCCATTCCATATGATTAATTGTGGAGAAATAGCATACCTCTTTGAGGGGTGGTGGGGAAGTTATGGACAGAATGTAGCACAGATAAAATATATATTTCCCCCTAAATCTGTACAAATATTCTCAAGAGCATGGGAAAGAACCATACTTTCTGTATACTCATTTCTCAAGACAACTTAGTACCAAATACTAAATGCTTTTATGATTGACAGTAATAGAACTTATTTTCTCTGTGGACTATCATGTATTTCAACTTCAATTATTTGGGATTTTAGCAAGCATGAAAGATGTAAATGAAATATTGTTTCCAACACATATTTTTGTTCTTGAAGAATGATCATAGTTCTACTCATATTTATAAATTAACATCAAATACTTTTCCAAAACTCCAGTGGCAATAAATTTATCCTCTTCTAGTCCTGTCTTTTTAAATCATTTTTAAGAATCAGAGATACCAACTTTTTATCCCAGTGAAACATAAGCATAGATGAATATTAAAATGTGAATTTTAAAATGTACAGGTTTTTGTTAAATTAAATGGTTTTCTTAATACTTCATGACAGGTATTGCCCAAAAGGAATTATTTTGTTAGTAAGAAGAACAATGTGCACTTAATATGTTTCTGAAAACCATCACCAATTTCCAATTGGGCATATTTATATTATACTCTCACTACATTTAAAAGCAAAATAAATTTGTTCCTGTTCTAAGAACACCAATAAAAAAAATCCACATTAAAAAGAAGGAGAGTGGCATTTGTTTTCTGAGCACTCTTCTTTTTCCTATTATGATGGACAGCCTCAAAAAGTTGTGTTTTTATCATGCATTTCCCTCGCACATTTTTTCCAGAAAGTTTAAAAACTGGGTCAGATGAATATGAGGGAAGGTTTTGTCTCTGTGTAAGCAGATCAGTTGAAATAGGAATTCGGTTCCATGTTACTAGCTGCGCAATATTCGCCTTGCCATTGTGAAAGAAAGTGTACATTGTAATTTAATTTGCTTTTAGCATTGAATATAATATACTGGAATATGAATGCCATCTAATATTTATTCTCCTGCAGTTCTTGCTTAAACACCCTTCATTTTATCTAGGCTGACAGTGTGCCCAAACTGCATATGATGAATGAATATTATGTTATGGCTATATCAATAATGGCAGTCCTATCACTTGTAAGTTCTATAATTTACCCAACTCCTTTGTGGTTTGATTTGGAGGGTGACCTAAATATAGTCCATGAGATATGAGGGGAATTATGTTGTGTAGAACCTAGGGAAAGATAGTGTTTTTTTCCTACTAAAAAGGAACAGATGATATTTAGTGATATTCATTCTCTAATTCATTGAACTACAGCTCAAATGATGTTCTGGAAATGTAAGGCCCATGCTCCAACTCTGAGGTCACCTGCATTAGATAAAAATACAGCAAAGGAACGTGGGAAGCCAGACACAAGTCTTTGTGTCCTGACAACACTGTTAGCAGCTATAGCGTTGACAGAACCATGATCTCTAGATTTCTTTCAAAGTAACAAAAATAACACCCTACTAATTTAAGCTTATTAAGTATATGTTCAGTTCCTTGCTGTTATAAGCATTCCCAACTCTCACAGCCCTTAGTTGGAAACCAAAACAAAATGAGGTTTACATAAAGGTAGTTATTAGAAAATTAAAAACAATGGTAATTTTTATTTAGCATGTAATTTTTATTACAATTTTGTGTCAGGTTCTGGGACCAAATCCAAGGTGTGTGTGTGTGTGTGTGTGTGTGTGTGTGTGTGTGTGTGTCTTCTCACACAACACCAAGCAATTCTCTTTGCAGACACTAGCAGGTTTTCTGAGAATTCAACTCAAGTCTGACTCTGTCTACCTTGAGATAATATCCAATTCCACAAGTTAAGGGTTCAGTCCTACAGAGTGCCCTGGACATGCACACACACATCAGAAACCAGCTACAAGCTCAGACTGATACCTATGCTTCTCATCCCACTAGCTATAAATCAGAGATTCCCATGACCTCCTGCTGGGGTTCAATTAATTTCCTGGAATAGCTCACAGAACTCAGTGCAATATTTCACTTACTACATCACCCTTTTTATCATAAAAGAACATAACTCAGGAATGGCAAGATATGGATAGGGCAAAGTATGTAGAAAAGGCACTGAGATTCCATGTCCTCTCCCCAGATCTCCCTGTGTTACCAACCCGGAAGCTCTCCAGACTATGGAGGCTTTGTTATAGAGTTGATATAACCACTGACCATTAGTGATTGTTTCACCTTCCAGCTTCTCTGCCCTCTCCAGAGGTCAGGGGTGGGACTGAAAGTTCTAGGCCTTTAATCGCAGGTTGGCCCTTGGACAGTCAGGGTCCATCCTTCGGTACTTTCCAGAAGTCACCTCATCACATAACAAAAGGCACCTTTATATCACTCATCACTTAGGAAATCTCAAGGTTTTTGGGAGTTGTGAACCTTGAACCCTGGAGAAATACCAGATATATACTAGTACATTCTAGAAGCCTGATGCACAGATTTGTGCACTGGTTGGCCGGTCGAATGGTTGACTGGATGGCCAGTCACTTAAGCTTTTATATATATAGATATATAGTCATCTGAATATTTCTTATACATCACAATATGACACATATATTAATCAATATTTAACTAGTTGTTGCCTCTGTCAAAATATTAAACTATGATATATAAAATTTTTCTATTTGAAACCAAAAATAACTTACAACATTTGTGTAGGAATTAAAAATGAGATAAGATTGGATATATAAGATGGTGACTTTCAATAAATTTGTATTAAGGGCTAAATTTATTTTATTTTTTTAATTGCTCTTTTACAGAGAGGAAGGGAGAGGGATAGAGAGTAAGAAACATCAATGAAAGAGAATCATCAATCAGCTGCCTCTTGCACACCCCCTAATGAGGATGTGCCTGCAACCAAGGTACATGCTCTTGACCAGAATCAAACCTAGGACCTTTCAGTCCACAGGCCGACGCTGTGTCTACTGAGCCAAACTGGTTTCGGCAAGGATAAATTTATATTTTTTGTATTTCTGTGTTCTTTAAATTAATTAATTTTATTTATTGAAATTCATTGATATGAATTTTATTTTCATAAATAATTTACTATACATCAGAAGCATATACACAATTCAAATGGACTGAACAAATTTCCAAAATGCTACAACACTTTATTTATATTAGAGAATGATGTAAAGTGTGTTGTCCTTAGTATTATGATTGTGTGTGTAGATTTGAAGACATGACTAATGACTTGTCAGTTGCTGATAAGTATTTAACAAAGAATATATTATGGAATACTATCTTTCTATGTCATGCAAACATACTTGATTTCTCAGTCTTTACAGTTCAGGATTCTTATTCTTAAGAAATAAATCCCAAGGATAAAGAAATGGATAAAGAATAGAAGACAGTTAGAAACAGATAATCTAGATTAAATTGTCATCATATAATGTCTAGGAGATTCAAGATATTAACAAATCAAAAGTTAACTCCAACCTCTTCAGTCCCCACAAGGTCATGGATAGAAGAGCAAATAAGCGGGGGACCATTTTGGGAAGTCTAATGGCATATGCACTGTCCACACATAATTTTTATTTTCACCCTTTTTCCCAGTGCTTATTCATGGAGCATTTCTTAGTAATAAAGATAAAACTGTCTGGGGAACCAAAACTACCCATGCTATTTTTTTGAGCTTACTGTTTTGGATGTTTTTTCACCCATACCTTCTGATATGAGAAGAAGCATCTGTTGACCTGGTTTGGGTCTGGCTGAGAAATTTTCCTTATTTCTCTGAGTAGTGAAATAAACAAACAAACAGATAAACAAAACAAACAAACATTCACAAAAAATGATACTTGCTTTGTTTATCCTAATCTCAGATGAGAGAGAGCAAAGATGGCACCTTTAGTATCTCTTTACTTTCAAGTTTCAGTAATCATCCAGAAGCTCTTTCTCTATGTAAACACACTAGTCTTATTGGTGTTCCACCATTATGAGCCATTATTCATAATTATGACCCACTATTTAATTTTTTAGTAATTCATAATTACCTACTAAAAAATTCCTGTCTTCAAATACAGTAACATTTGAAGTGTTAAGAACTCAACATGTGGATTTGGGGAGGGACACATTTTTTTCAGTCTTTAACAGTAGTTAGAGCTAGAAATTCCTATTTGATCAAGAGCTGCAATATTTCCTAATGCCAGGGAAATAGCAGGTTCCCAATAAAATCTAGTGGAAAAAATGGGACATATACAGAGGAAGAATAAACCCATAAATATGTACTAAGTACTGGAATAAATTGGTAAATTTCTGAGATCTAAGTCATATTTAAAAAGCATTTATCTTTAAATTGGAAAATTAGTTATACTAAAAGTACATATGTAAAGTCAAAATGCTCTAAATTTTGTAAGTTCTTTTGTGGTTAAAAGCTCAATGTGAGAAGGAAGAATGACATAGAGGTTGGAAATTAGTAAATATAGAATCAGTTGGACAAATGATCTCCATATCACAGGAATCCGGTCCTTTTATTTGCATTACATTTGGAATAAATATTAAAGGCTAGGGGAACTATGGACAGCCACTGATCTTTTAAATGGCACGGGTGGATGGATGGCACTTAGTCGAGAGTTGATTAATAAGACTGAGCTCTAGCTCCGCAGAAGGTAATACACTCTCTCAGCTGATGACAGCACTACTGATATGCGAAGCTAACTGCCAATCAAAAAAGCAAGTCCCTCTATCAGAAACACCCATTTTGCCGAGTTGACAGATGATTCTCTGAACTCATCTCAATTTCCATGGAAAAATGTGCTCTGTTGGAGCACTCTCCATCCTGGGCTTGACCCAAGCCCTTGTCGCTGTGCACTCAGGTAATTGGGCACTTTCAACTGCTTCTCTGCTTCTAACCGTCACGGTAAACCTTGATTGGTGTAACCCAGGCCTTTGCCTCTGAGGGATAAAAAAACTAGACTTTCCCTACTAGGAAGCAACGTGGAATAATTTTGTTAAACGGGAAAATAAAAAGGACATGTGGGATATCTAATCTGAGAGGAGGAAAAATAGAGGGATGATACCTTTAATTATGAAAGGGCTAGTATTTGGAAGAAAGAACTGCTTCATAAGACAGAAAACAAGAGTTGGAAATAAAGAGGAGGCAGTTTTCAGCTCAATTAAGGAGGATCTTTCCACTTGTAGGGTTATTCATTAATTTAATGATCTGCTTCAGAATGGGAAGAGTTCCTAATGTGGGATATTCTCAAGCATCGGCCAGATGACAGTTTATTAGAAGAGGCTCATAGTGGGTTGGAGTTTAAGCTAATGGACTTTGAAATCCATTTCTATTTATTCTGAGTACTCACAGCGACTCAGAGAAGGCTAGCGCACTGCCTGAAAATGGCCATAGGGAACTAATTGATCTAACATTTATTGAACACTATGTTCTAAGAGATACAATGAGTATATGGTAAAGTATCAAAAATTATTTTCATGCCTTTGATAAAGAGGTTACGTATAAAGTAATTTTGGCAATTAACTTGAAACTTAAAAATAGTGATTTGTTTTTACATATTTTAAAATCCATATGCTCAAATAGAGTTTATAAGAAATTTACAAAATTTTTTAAAGAAACATGTAGTAATCAAAGATACAATTCAGTGAAGTTCTTCTCTAAATCTTTTAAATTCTGAATAATTGGGCATTGTAATAGTATATAATAGACAACAATCTTTAATAGTGGAATAATACCTTTATTTCTTTTTGTATTTTTTAGCATCTAGCAATATACCGGGCTTTTCAATGATGCTCAGTAAATTTCATTTGAATTGAAGTGATACAGAATCTGTATTATTTCTTGGATATAATTTCTTTTATCAATATTATTAACAAAAATAACAGAATAGAAGCAGGCATACTAGAACTGCATACATGACCAGCAGAAGTATTTTATGTCATGTAACTGGTAAAAGTTAGGCTGACCTTTGTCAACACCATTATTAAATCTGTAGGTAGTGAAAATAGCTGCAGGCTGGAGAAAACAATTTACCCTGGAAAATAATGGAGACATTTAAAAAGAAAAAGGATTATCAGGAAAAGAATAATTTTAGCTCCAAAACAAGCAAATGTGGCTGAAAGAAATTACAGAATATCTGAAAGCAGAATAATACTGATATATTCATTTTCTGTTCATTTATATTTGGCTGAATTTTGTTTCTTACCATGTGTGTGTGCATGGAAAAACCTAGTGAATTTTAGTAGCAATGTTTCTTTCTTGCTCTCATAAATTGTCAAACAATTTAGCTGTCTTTCGTGTTGCAGCATTCAGGAAGTTTTCCATAGCATCCGGATACCATCACAATTGTATTTTGAGCCTGGTGAATCCTCAACACCCTCAGGCAACTTATTTGGCTGGAGCAGCAAGGTACATTTACAGCTAAAAACATACATATATTTTGGTAAATCCTCACCTGAATATATGCTTTCAGTGACTTAAAAGAGAGAGAAATGCATTGATGTGAGAGAGAAACATCCATCAGTTGTCTCATGCTTCCTGTAAGTATCCTGATCTGGATGGAATACCCAACCTATGAATGTGCTTTGACTGGGAACCCAACCCACAACTTTTGGGTGTATTAGGATGATGCACCAAGCAACTGAGCCATCCAGCCAGGGCAAAAAATATTTCATTTTTTAGGTTAAAAATAAAAAAACAAACAACAAAAAGCTCATCCCATCATTGATACGAAGAGGTATAGAATAGGAAAGAAAAATTAATCTCTCAGGTGAAATGTAGTTTAAAATAAATGTTTGGTCATTACTCAGTGTCCTAAATGAGCTCCTGACGAGATTTGAAACTTTACTTGTAGACATGTTGAAAATGCAAGTAAAATGTTCTATCTCAGAAACTAAGAAAAAGGTACAATGAATAATTAAGCTCATTTTTATTTTCTTAAGAAACATCTGGTTCTTACAAAAATGAGGAAGGTTGTTTTGGGCAGGCTTTTCTTTCTAAGTGCCCTGTCACTGTTTTTTAGGATGAAGAAAATCTCTATTAGCCATGCAACCATATGTTGGTTAGGTTGGCCAGCACATATTTATGCACAGGGCTGTAAGGAAGTCAAAACAGGTAGGTTTCCCATTGATATTCAATTTGGGGGCTGCCATATCCAATACCACACTGGGTGAAGTGAACAATAGAAATTACTCAGGTTCTAGTAACTAGAAGTTCAAGCTCAAGATGCTGGCAAGTTGGATTTCTCTTGAGGCTTTTCTCCTGGGCTTGCCGATGCCTGAACTCTCACTGTGACCTCACGCGGTCTTTCTCTTTTCCTTACAAGCCTGCTGTCTTCTTTTGTGTCTAAATTTCCTCTCCTGAGGACACCAGTTAGAAAAAGACTCACACTATTGGCCTCTCCTAACATAATCATATCTTTGGAGGCTCCATGGCTCATGTAATCATATTCTGAGGTTCTGTAGGTTAGGGTTTCAAAAGATGAATTTTAGAGAAACACAAGGCAACCTATAATAGGGAGATAACATATTTTAGCAGGAGAAATCTGGTTAATCATATATATATATATATATATATATATATATATATATATATATATATATATGATTTTTTACAGAGAGGAAGGGAGAGAGAGGAAGTCAGAAACATCAATGAGAGAGAGACATCGATCAGCTGCCTCCTGCACGCCCCACAGTGGAGATGTGCCTGCAAGCAAGGTACATGCCCTCAACCAGAATCGAACCCGGGACCCTTCAGTCCGCAAGCTGATGCTCTATCCACTGAGCCAAACCGGTCTTGGCAAATCTGGTTGATCTTTATGTTTAATACCTTTTTGTAAGCATAAAATTATATACATCTAATCATGAACTAGAGATATTCTCCAGAATGAAGACTGAAGCAAGAGAGCTAAAATAACAATTTGGAGAGTATCCAAGGATGCTCAATGGAGAATTCAAAATAGTATCCTTAGCATTTTAGAAGTAATGAATAAGATGGAATATAAGAGGAAAATAGGGTTTCTGTATCACATAATATTTTAGATCCTTAATAGCATCTCTTTGCCTTAATTTGTACATGACATTTTAATTATTAAAATTTTCCCAAATAATATAATTAGAAATCTAATGAGAGAAGGGTATACAATGCTCAATATTTCTAATACCCCTGGGCTTTTAAAAAATAACAATAACTTATAAAGATCTAAGAAAATGAACTCAATTACTTGCAAATGTGAAAAAAGGCATGCTTCCAGGGTCTCTTAAATCAAGTCTACTGTGTATATGTCAGGAATTTCAGTCAGATAAGAGGGTCACAAAGGTGTGTCCCCAAAAGATAAAACTTAAGGAAGTTAGACTGTAGAAAATTTTACATTTCAGAGCCTAATCTACTCTATCCCAATTGCTAGCTGCTTTATTCCCCTTTGAATACCTCAGCTATTCCTAGTGTGGGGAAAAAAAAATGAGATGAACATTAAGGTATTCAAAGGGGAATAAAGCAAGGAGGAAAAAAATTATACAACATGTCCCTTATGAATATCTATAAATGCCCAGTGTCTTGAAGCACAGTCTAAGTGAAATATAATGAGTAGAAACAGACAATACATGTGCAAGCTCATGAATATGCCATTTTGGAAGTGGAAAAGGGTTCTCAGCTAGAAACAAGTGTAAGTTTGACCCTGTTTCTCCTTAAGCCACAGTTCTATTATTCCCTAGCATATAAGACAGAAATTTATATTCTCAAACCTGTGCTATATGCCCAATATTTCTGTTCTTAAAAAATGATTGTTTTGCAAAGGGGATTATTATAAAATGTCTATACATGTATGTACACAAGGAAAATTATTTGCAAAGTTGTAAGACAGATTAATGGAATTTTTCCATAATAGAAATGTCTTATTTTCACCATTATACTCTACTAGAGGCCAGGTGCACAAAATTTGTGCAAGGCGCTTGTCGTCCCATGCAGCCATGGTGGCTTGCCTCAGCCCTCACAGCCCTGGCTTCCTTGGGAAGGTTGTCCGGAAAGACGTCCAGAAGGTTATTCAGCTGTCCAGTCTAATTAGCATATTATGCTTTTATTATTATAGATTACTAGGGGCCCAATGCATGAAATCTTGCCCCCTCTCACATACTGGGAGCCCTCAGGGGATGTCATGCTGATGGCTTAGGCCAGCTCCCTGTTGGAGCAGTCTGGCTGCCCTTTGAGGGAGGTGACAGTGCTGATCAGGGGAATGGGCCAGCCCCATCACCCCTCTACTGCAGCCACTGCCAGTCACCACAGCTACCAAGGTATTTTCATCAACATGGACTCCAGTCCCTTCATTGTGAAAAAATGACAACTTTCTTTAGGTATTTTCAAAATGTGCCTTTCATAAGATATGACATTTCTTTCTTTATTTTTCTTTTTATCCTCAGCTGAAGATATGTTTCCATTGATTTTTTACCTTTCCCTCCAATCCCAGGCTTGGCCCCTTCAAGTCTACAGCCGCCACAACAGGCTGTAGGCTTGGGAAGCAGGCACCCCTGCCCTTCCAATCCCAGGCTCACTCCTTCCCAAGCCTACAGCCTCCACAACAGGCTGCAGGTTTGGGAAGTGGGTACCCCTGTCCCTCAAGTCTAAAGCCACCGAGGGATGGCTATCTGGAAGTGGCCTGGGTGCTGAGGAGCTTCCAGGGACTCTGGTATATATGCAAATTAACTTCCATCTTTATTGGGTTAATTTACATACTCATTCAGATTGGCTGTGTGTGTTGTGGAGGTATGGTCAATTTACATGTTTCTCTATTATTAAGAAAGATGTTGTTATCCTATATAATAAAAGGTGTTCCCTTGGGGTATAGGTTTGCCATATATGGACTTTATTTAGTTGAAGAATGATCCCTCTATTTCCACTTTGCTGGGAGTTTTTAATCAAAAGTGAGTGTTCGATTTTTCCAAATGCTTTTTTGGCATCTATTGATATAATCATGTAATTATTATCTCTCAATTTGTTTATGTGATGTATCACATTTACTGATTTGTGAATATTGTGCCAGCCTTGCATCCCTGGGATAAATCCCACTTGGTCCTGATATATAATCTCTTTAATATATTGCTGGATCTGATATGCTAATATTTTGTTGAGGATTTTAGCATCTATGTTCATCAGGAATAGTGGCCTGCAATTCTTCCTTTGTAGTGTCAGGATAATGCTAATCTCATAAAAAGAGCTTGGAAGTATCCCTTCCTCTTGGATTTTTGGAATAGTCTGAGGAAGATAAGTGTTCTTGTTTGAATGTTTGGTAAAACTCCTCTGTGAAGCCATCAGAGCAGGGTTTGCTTGCTTAGTTTTTTTTATTACTGCTTCCATTTTATCAGTTGTTATTGACTATTCAGGTTTTCTGATTCTTTTTGATTCGGTTTATTTTCCCACTTAAAAATAATTAGATCTTTATTGTGAAAGTATTACATAGGTTCCCATATTCCACCATTGATCGCTTCTAGCCCATTCCCCCTCTCTAGGTCTTCAACACCCTATTGTCTGTGTCCATGGGTTATGCATGTATGCACACAAGTTTTTTGGTTGATCTCTTACCACCCACTCACCGTTCTCCACCTTCCCTCTGAGATTTCACAGTCTGTTTCATGCTTCTATGTCTCTAAATCTATTTTGTTCACCAGTTTATGTTGTTCATTAGTTTCCAGGTATTAGTGAGCTTCTGTGGTACTTTTCTATCTATGACTGACCTATTTCACGTAGCATCACGCTCTCCAGGTCCCTCCATGCTGTCTCAAAAGGTGAGAGATCTTTTGAAATATTTTTATATTTGTCTTTTAATATAAATCAAGAACACAATACAAATTTTTATTATTATAAGAACATAATGAGGCTACCCATGCCAAGTGAAATATTACTAAACTTTGTTGAGTATTCATTGAAATATTTACACATTGAGCTGTAAAGGGATGGGATAGTCTCAGCATTACTATAAGTGAAATAAGTCAAAGACAAATTCCATGTGATTTCACTCCTATGTGGAATTTAAAACAGTAGCAACAACAACAAAACCAAGATCTTTGATATAATGAAGAAATTGGTAGATGTCAGGGGAGAAAGGTAAATAAATAAACGAGTGTTAAGTAAATAGATTAAATGTAATTATGAATGCTGTAAATGCATAGGGAGTGGGAAAGAGTTAGGAGGGTAAAATGTTAGAATTTGTCTGGAGATAGAAACAGAAACATATATCCTTTTATTGCCTCCTCCATTCTCTCACTCTACCAATCCTGAGCTGGGGACACAGGACAAAGTTTTAAATTTAGAGCATTTGTGCCTGAATGAACTGCTTTTTGTTTCTATTGTTTGTTTTAACCAATAGGCATACTGATGATGGTGAAGGGCATATCTATTTTTATTTATTTATTTTTAGATATTTCATGGTAGACTCTGCATTTCCCTCTTTTAAACCTGAGTATATGTTCAGGAGTGAAAAAACAATTGGCAGGAGATTTGAACTATCTCTCATTCAAAGTTGCAAAAATGAGAATTGTATGTTTGTTTTTTTCCTAGGTTAACAATCACATTTTCAAGGTTTTAATAAATCTGCTTAGTTATAATAAAGCTTCTTAAAAACATGTCTCATTTTCACTATTGTGATATCATTCTGTGTCTGATTTCAATATTATAGTGACTTATATTATTATTAAAACCATTTTATCAAGTGCCAGCCAGGTGGCTGAGTTGGTTAGAACATTGTCTCGTACACCAGAAATGTTATGGGTGCCATCCCTGGTCAAGGCTTGTATGGGAGTCTACCAATTGATGTGTTTTTTTCCTCACATACATCAATCTCTCTCTCTCTCTCTCTCTCTCTCTCTCTCTCTCTCTCTCTCTCTCTCTCATGTTTTTGTGTGCTCAGTTATTCACTGCTCAAGCTAGTAAATATTAAAGGTAAGTTATGTTGTACGTATGGACACGTACATGTTATATGAGCATCAGGCAACTCCTCACTCTTTCCAAATATCAGTGTGTTTGATACACTTTAGCTGCTGTCTTAATTTCTAATCCTGCATTTTCTTATTCCATTTGCCTAAAGTACTATCATGGTATGAAAATTGGCTCTTGATTCATTCATGTGAAAAACATTAGTCAGGGTAAGGAAATAATGGAGAAAGATAAAGAGATAACCAATTTATTAAATATTTTATATAGCCTTATATAAACATCCCATCTAATACATAGAAGAAATAAAAGTTCAGCATTTAATGATGTAGTGGCAAGCCATATTAATGTGAAAGTTTGGTCAAGTTAAACAAGACATACTTAACCTCTGAATGGCTCATTAACCCACATAGTAGAGCTCTGACTTGCAATGGAGACATTATAATATGCTGCTAAGTAAACCCTATCTTATCAGTTATCGCAGTATAACTTGTGCCTTAGCTTAGGGCATCAAATAAATTCACAGCAGGAAGCATTCCTGCAGGAGATAATGATAATTAAGCCTAACTTTTTATAGTTATAGGAAATACTGGAATCCAGGAAATACATAACCAAGAGCATAATTAATAACTATTAATACGTATTCCGTTGACTAAAGGGATCATTGCATAGCCTCAAGACTATAGAAGTTAGTATCATTTTGACTTAACTTTCACCATTTTGATCTAGCTTTGTCATCATTGTACAATTAAAAATAAACAAACAAAAACAATCAAAACCAGAATAGCATTGAGCTGGTAACACTGGCTTTGGAAATTTAGACCATAGATTGAATCCCTGTTCCATAATTTTCTACCTCCGTAATCTTAAGGATGTTATTAAGCTTTTCATAAATTCATTTCCACATTTTTTAAAATAGATATTTTATTGACTTTTTCACAGAGAGGAAGGGAGAGGGACAGAAAGTCAGAAACATCAATGAGAGAGAGACATCGGTCAGCTGCCTCCTGCACACCCCACACTGGAGATGTGCCCACAAGCAAGGCACAGTGCCCCCAACCGGAATCGAACCTGGGACCCTCCAGTCCGCAGGCCGACACTCTCTACACTGAGCCAAACCGGTCTCGGCTCATTTCCAGATTTATATATATTGTTATCATCATTAGTAGGTGTTGTAGCACATAGTATTTGTGTCACAAAAGGCCCTATATCAAACCTTTAATCTCTCACCTAGGACAGCTCCTGTGAGGTAGAGAATTCCTGGGATTTCAACTAGTGTCTCACCTTTTCTGCCTCAGATATATATCCTTATATATATATCGGTAGGGAAATTCTTTTTTCTTTTTCTTTTTTTCCCCATGTAGTGGTATTTTGTTTTCTACATTCCAGGGAAAATCTCAACAATACTGTCATGAAATAATATACAATGTATAGATGAAGGAATTGTAGCTCACTGGAATGATAAAACTTGCCTACATTTACACTAGTAAACAGCTCATTACAGATGGAATTAATATTGAAATACAGGTCCGTTGTTCAAAGCCTGTCTTTTGACCTCGAAGACAAGTTTAGACAATTATGAATAAAGCTTCTCTAAGTATCTATGCACAGGTTTTTGTATGTATATAAGTGAGTTTTCAGCTCCTTTTTGTAAATAATAAGGAACACAAATGCTGGAGCCTATTTGAGGGTATGTTTAGTTTTTCAAGAAACTGCCAAATGTCTTTCAAAGTGGCTGTACCTATTGCATTTCCACCAGCAATGAATGAGTTTCTGCAACTCAACATTCTTACCAGCATTTAGTGTTGTCAGAGCACTGGATTTTGACCATTCTAAAATGTCCTTAGTGGTATTCCTAGTTTTAACTTAAATTTCTATGTTGACATATCATGTGGATTATTTTTTTTTCCCAAGAAGACACATTTTAAATTTATTGTAAATAAGAGAAAGGGGCAAATTTATTGGACTTAATCCAAATAATCTGCCATAAATTTGTGTGCTTGCTGACTGGCCATTTCTGTGTATTTATTTTTCAATACACTCTGGCAGGATCCTCCTTTCCAGTGATAAGGAAATGGATTATTTTTTCATATGCTTATTTGCCAACTGTATAATATTGGTGAGGTTTTTGTTAAGCTCATTGGCGCATTTTAAAAATTGAGTTGTTTGTTTTCTTGTTGATGATAAGAGTTTTAATATTTTGGATAATATTTCCTTATTGGATGTGTCTTTGCAAATATTTTCTCCCAGTCTGTGGCTTGTCTTCTCATTCTCTTCACATTTTCTTCTCAAAAGACAAGTTATTAATTTTAATAAAGTCCAGTTTATCAATTATTTACTTCATGGATTGTATCTTTGCTGTTGTATCTAAAATTTCATTACCATGCCCAAAGTCATTTAGATTTTCTATTGTTATTTTTTACAAGGTCTATTGTTTTGTATTTCATATTTAGATATATGATCTATTTTGAGTTAATTTTTGTGATGGATATAAAGACTGTCTAGATTCACTTTTTAAAAATATTTTTTATATCAATTTGATATATATTTTTTAATTTTTTACTGATTAAGGTATTACATGTGTACATATCTTTCCATTGCCTTCCCACCCCACTCCCATACCTGCCTTCAATCCCCAGTGTCTTGTGTTCATTGGTTATGCTTATATTCATGCATACAAGTCCTTTGGTTGATCTCTTATTTCCCCCCACTTCAACCTCCCTACTGTAATTTGACAGTCTGTTTGGTGCTTTACTGCCTCCATATATTTTTGTTCACCAGGTTATAAAGTTTTTTTATCCATAAATGAGTGAGTCAATGAAAGAAAAATACCACATGATCTCACTCATTTACGTAGGGAAGTTTCTTTAGATATGCTGCATCCAGGAAAAGCTCAAGGAGTAAAGATGGGGTGGGCATAGGAGTAAAGTGCAACTTACTTTAGTGCAACTTCACCTTCCCTACTTAGGCAATGCAATTCTGTGGCCTATTCTACACAATCCCTTATAGAACCCACAGTAGGATTCTTCATAGCACCCACAGTTCAGGAATACATCTGCAGTTTCTTTCCTTTTCCTTTGTCACCACACCTCTCTTTTCTACCTCATTTCCATTTCTTTACTCCTGGTTTTTCTCAGATATTCTACATGCATCTAACTACATATGCCTGCTTCTGGTAGATTCGTATTAGAGAGTTGTTTTTTTTTATCATGATCTTCATTGTCTTCATAGATCTTGTCTGGATCATCATCGTAATCACAATCATCATTGTCATCATGATTATTTGGTGTTTATTTCCATGTTTCCCCATTATTATAGAAAATATGAATTCCTAAGAAGACATGGAGATTTCAGTGACTGATATATTTATAGGACACATTCAAATGCAAGGAAATGGGACCATTTTAAGAGATATATAGCCCCCTTCTTATTATTATGATTCCATTTAATATCAAGCGGAATTTACATAATGTAGATTTTTATATGAATTGGTGAACTATTATATTATTTTTCTTTACTCAGTTTAGCTTTACTATAACTCTGAATTATATCAAATGTTTTTTTTTTATCAAAAGTATTTTTAAAAGTTTGGAAATGAGCAACATAATTTTCAAAACACTAAAGCACATAGAGAACCCACATTTTTATAAAACCAGGCTAATAATTTTTATATACTCATCTAAGATTCATAAGTAGTTGAGCTCAATGATAATATATACCAGAGATGATAAAATTATATCCTATAAAGTATTATGTAACTTGAAATATTTATTAACTCAGATAAGTCTTCCCCAGGATTATTATATTTTATCTGCTCAGCATATAGTGACTTTCATTTTGATCCTTATTGCTTTAAAAAACATTATCAGTTCAAGTTAGATTTAAATTTAATTGTGTTCAATAGCAGAATTGCTCGCACAGAGCTATACTATAATTTTTTAAGTAATCCAGGCATAATAATTTCAATTGAATCATCCTATATATGAGATGCAATATGTTAGAATGAGAAGGCAAAGCTACATTATAGTAATAGCTTTTAGATAGTCAAGTTTTAACATATAATAAAAATTTTGTTGTATAACATATATTCAATATTAATGTTTAAACATAAAGAACATGAACCACTTGAAATGTTGTTGCTGTCTGTTCAACAATTTTTCACACAAGGAATCTGTACTGTGCCAGTACTAATCTGAGTTCTGTGGATCAGCAATAAATAAGATAGAATTACTTCATTTTAGAAGGTCATAATCAGAGAAATAAATAAAAATAGTTATAAGTATTTCATGCTCTATTATATTAATGAAAAATAAAAGTACAGATATTTGTGAAAGGAATGAATATCCTACGTTAGAGTAAGAAGAGATCCAGAGATAATAGATTTCCTATAGCAGTTACAGTAAAATTCAAGATATTCCCAAGTATTCTCAGACAACAAATGTAAATGACAGGTGAAATCTGAGAGTCACTGGGTATCATACAATGGCCAACACTGGAAGAGTTAAATGATCCTATAACATAAGTAATGAAGATATAAACATGAACTTTGGCTTCAGACAAAACTAGGGAGATTAATCAAGATGCCAGGTAGAGGACAGCATGAAAAACAACAGTCTTTAGTTTAGGACCCTCTTTGTCACTCTCAATGAAAAACATACTTTCCCATAAACATACATTTTAGAGAGGTAGAGAGAAACATTTGCCAAAATGAGAAAATTAAAATATGTAACTATATACAACTATGTGACTCTCTGGATCAAAATTTCTTAATGGGATAATGGAATAAGGACCATGATGATGATGCTTACAATGATGTTGATTATCTTGTTAAGTTGTCAAGGAATGGGGATGTTTTATCCTATATAAAGTTCCAACAAAATTGTCTTTTGTTTTTGTATCTAACGAATATTTCATAGGTTCTACAGATTTTGTCAGGAAACAATATTCTACAATATTGCTGTCAAAAGTCATCCAGGAGCATGTACCGTGGCAATAACTCTTTGTTGGCTTCAGTTAGAAATAAAACCAATCATTAAACATTAAAATCACTCAGTTGACTTAATTGCTGTACTTACATGATTTCTCATTATGTTTGAGTGTCTAGAGACATTTGCTGATGGAGAAGGACTTTTCTCTTTATGTCTGTTCATCACCTGCTCTGAAACTAATTTGGATTTATGGTGGGGAAAATGGCAGTTTTTATAGTCTAATTCTTTCCAAGTATAGTTCACAAGATGATTAGGATACAAATTGCCAAAAAAAACATGCAAAGTTGTGCATTGCCATAATTTTAGACTATTCTAAAGAATTGAAGAGAAAATTTTGGTTTACTGCCCTAGCTGGTTTGGCTCAATGGATAGAGCATTAGCTGCAGACTGAGGGATACCAGATTTGATTCTGATCAAGGGCACATGCCTGAGTTGCAGGTTTGATCCCCAGTAGGGGGTGTGCAGGAGGCAGCCAATCAATGATCCTCTCTCATCATTGATGTTTCTATCTCTCCCTCTCTTTCCCTCTCTAAAATAAATAAATAAATATATATTTAACAAAAAAGATTTTGGTTTACTTAATACTGTTTTCATAAACACATTTTACAATATGTTTTTTACCCCCCAAACTTGAAAATGTACATTTTCAAGTAAATTTTCTAATTTAAAAGGTTCTGGTTATTTTATATTTCACTTGCATTTTGAAACTACTTATAATCTTATAATATACATGTTCAGAATTTTATAACTCAGATTGCCATAAATTACCATTGCAATATAATGAGAAAACAGAGCACCCATGCATTCTCATTTTAGTTTTTTTATTATACATATTTATTTGTTCATTGATTATCTCACAATTAGAAGAAGTTAATAGATGCTTCATGTTTTGCTAAGGAACATCAAGACTTAAATAATCCTAATGGTTATTATTTAAGGGTATCCTAAACCTCTTCTGTGGAGTGTAAAATTATGTTGAAAATATCTATAGAGAGGCTATTTATGCATGTTAAGAGAAAGCTCACTTTGGGGTTGGTAGACAAATTAATGAGTCTACTTGAGTCTTGAAGTTAGTATCAAGTTTTTTTTTATAGTTGGAAAAGGAGTGGCTTAAAAACACTTAAAGAAAATGATACCTAGCTCCCACCTCAGGTCAGAATTGCAGAAATAATGATAATTATCAAGTGAAACAGTAAACGTACAAGTTATACAGTAACTGAGGAAATATACGGTAGCTATTTTTTGGAAGAGAAAACTAGTTTCTGAAGAGATGATCTCAAATACTTGAGATTTCTTAGAGCATTATTCCATCTCATATCCTCCCTGGAAGGTACCTGTTTGATTTAATGTTATATCTTTACTTTCTTTATTGAGACATGTTTACAACACCAACTTGCTTATCATAACCACTTCAATTACAAAGGTTGATCTATACCTTTGAGAATAGGGTAGCAAGCTCTCAGAAAAAGTCATGGACATTGGAAAGAATATAATTCAAGAACTGGACAATATAAAAACATTTTTAGGGGGAAGTGGAATAATAACAATTAGAAAAGAATAAAGAGAGGGTGGTGGGATTTAAAAAGTTGAGTTCTAAATATGTACTATGCTGGTTGTATGAACCTTACACATTCTATTATTTAATCTTTGAAATAATCCTTGCATATTAGTTAATTCAAAAATTACAAAATTAGATTGAAATCGACTCAACCAGACCTTACCAGAGCTAAAATATTATCATAGATTTATCTGGTTCCAATTACCAGAGTTGTGGGCTTGATCCCCAGTATGCAACACTAACTTAACTAGTACTAATTGTAGTCATACATGGTCAGGAAGCAAGTCATAAATCAGAAGTGAAATAATATTATTCAGCCATGTAAGAATGTGGTATTACAGAATAATTAGAAACACACTTTCTGGAATCCTATGGTATCTAACAATACATTTTGCTCCAGGGAGGACTAAAGATTATTGATTAGACTTAATTAGGAAATATTTTTAGTGTGAATCTTTGACAGATAGTTCCCCTTTTCCCCCAGGAATTTCTCTAGAGAATTGCCAATAGAAATTTGTAATGAATATTCAGGGAAAACACTTTCAAAATGTTTGAGATTTATTTTATTTTATTTTTCTTTAGTTTTTATATCTTATGTTTCAGGGCAATAATAAACAGAATTATTATGCTGTTGTTGAAAAACAGTAACATATGACATTTAACAAAAAAATATTTAAAATAGGTTGAAATCACAAATTTTACAAAGAAAATTCTATGGAATGAATGGAATGACCCGAAATATTCCCTACATATTTGTCCACATCTTTGACCTCGTAAGGTCTACCCTATAGTTAATTTCCTTAAATGGATTTTAATCCAAACTGACTAATGCACAGTTAACAAATGAGGCAGGTCTGAGCTAAACACGTGTTAACTCCAATGTGACTGAAAGTACTAGGCAGAGTGAAATGTTAACAAACAGTTATCAAAAGGTAAAAATCTCGACTGCATGGCCTGAGGTTACATTTCAATGATGTATGTAAACTGGGTCATGAAGTTAAAAAATGATAAACTCAGCCATTTTAGAAGTAGCTGCCGAGTAATTCATTTTTAGTTGTCAGCTCTGGCTGGGTTCATATCCATGTGAAGTATTTTGGATCATTTTTTGAAATTAAAAGCACCATATAGATCACATTGATTTAAATATTACCACAGGACCGTATAAATCTTTTTATAAGTTTGGATTTTTCATGTTAAAACAAATATTGCCAAACTCCATAAAAGGATATAGTAATTGCTGCATAATAAAACTACAGAAATGAGAGTGAGCTACTTAGAGTCACTAGATTTACCCAGTGAACATCAATGTTTCATAGGGTTTTTCTTGCAAATTATCCACAAAGCAAAACAAAATCACTTCAGTATGTGAACCTCATCGTAAAAAAAGTCATTTAAAAGGAAATAAAATCAACAACAAAAGGAAATGGCATTTAAATGACACTGCTTCATGGAATATAGCAGATTAAAACACGAGGAATGTCTTCACTTTTTGGAATGAATAATATAAACACCAACAGAAACACAAAACAAACAAATAAATGAAAACACCTTGAACAATGAAGTAAGCATGAAGTTAGGACACCATAATTTTTGGAGTGTCTTGATTGAGCTGTGTGTTTTTTTAAGTTTTTTTTTTAATTATTGATTAAGGTATTACATATGTGTCCTTGACACCCCCCCCTTTTCTCCCCATGTTTCCCCTTATGCCTTCACCCTGCTGGTGTCTGTGTCCATTGGTTAGGCTTATATGCATGCATACAAGTCCTTTGGTTTGTCTCTCCCCTCTACCCCCACCCTGCTCTACCTTCCCTCTGAGGTTTGATGGTCTGATCTATGCTTCTCTGTCTCTGGATCTGTTTTTGTTCGTCAGTTGATGTTCATTATATTCCACAAATGAGTGAGGTCATGTGGTATTTATTTTTCTCTGACTGGCTTATTGAGCTATGTGTTTAAGCCAAGGAAAGAAATAACATCCCTCACCACTGAGAGTAGTAATTTTGATGAAAGAAAGCTTTCAGATTCTACAGTCAGTAAGGAACACAAAGAATGAGTGGGAGGGAAACATAGACAAGAGTTCTAACTCTTTTAAAATTCTCTAATATATAAATATTGAGGATGTATATTCAATTTTAGAGTTTCTCAGCAGAAAGTAAAGGAAAATAATTGTTATGAGATTATACTGACTTATATTGAAGGTTAAGTGAGAAGTGTCCTCTTCCAATCTTTTAAAAAATAATACTAGACCAATAACAGAAACTAAGCATCACAAAAGTAATTAAAGCCTAAACAGTGTAAAAAAAAAAAAAAGCTTTTTGTAAAGTTAAAGGTCTATTTTCCTCCCGCTATTCGCCTGCTTCCTTGTCTTTTGATCTATATATATATATACATTTTATTACTGCTGAAAATAATAGCTGAATTTACATTTTTAAAAATGAAGTAGACTTGAAAAAATAAAAGCAAATCAAGCCTTTGTAGTTTTCCAGAAAACTAATTTCTTATGTTGGGGAAATATGAAAGGTGGGAGAAAAGCAATTATTCTTCTACAATTTGTTTAAATAAAACACCCATTTTCTCTAAAGTAGCAAGAAGCAAAGTCTTTGTAAAAAGATCAAGATTTGAATCCTGCATTTGCCTCTTTCCAAATATGGGATTTGGGCAAATTAATAGCCTGAAGTTACTTTCTGTGAAATTGGGAAAACAATAGTTACATTTTAGTTCTTGCCATCCTGAAGAAATAGTCATGTGGCTATCCGTATTTTATAATCTGTGACATGATAATAGAAAGTTGGGAACCGATTCTGAATATCTTAGTATTGGTTTGGTGGCTGTGATTCATAGTCTGGCTCATGTGCAAATTAGTAAGAGAATAACCCCAAAGGCATGGAATCAATTCCACTTGGCTAAGCATTTACCCGTTGTTTAAATAGCCTTGAAATTATTGTTTTTGCGCTTAAGATATTTATGTCTATAGAAAAAGTCCTTCAACAACTTTATTTTTCCTACCACAAATTCATTTGGTTTGTTTGGTGCTTTTTTTCTTTAAAGTTTATATTTAAAACTTGACTCAAGACTGTTATGCATATTTCAAAATAATTTTACCTGTGTTTGAAATAAACAATGCATATTTTAAAAATAGGAATGTATGGTGCGAGTGTGTTCATGCTTCCAGGTCTATAAACTCATGTAACTTCAGAGATTCTGTTCTCTTAAACTCCATTGGATATAGGTGGCATCAACATTTCAAGTTTAAATGATTCTGATACATAATCAAAGTCCCAGGAAGTAATGCAATATTATTTACATAACAGGAAATAAGTTTGCAAAGCAAATTCCTTCAAAAACAACTATTTATATAGCATGGTAAAAAAATATATTGAAAATAAGAAGGGGTGAACTTGTCTCAACTGCTAATGAATTTGAAAAATTTTCTCTTTGGCATAAGTCCCACATCTGGGTCAACTGGATATTCAATTCAATGAGCCATCTGCTATATTTTTTTTTAATCTGATAGAGTATAAATATGTTTTAGCCCTCAAAATGTTCATACCACAAAATCACCATTTTGATTGGCATTGATTAGAACCTCTGTCTGTCAGTGTCTGCAGAAAGTCCAAGAACTGAATATAGTAACAGTGCAACTCAATTAATTATCTATGGTGATGGACATCTGGGGCAAAATATTCAAAGGGCATCGACTATTTCTTCGTCTATGATGGCAGGTTTGAGGTATTAGTTTCAAATAATGCATGCATTGTCAATCCTGTTTCAAGAGAACAAAAGGATGGCAGTGGAATGTCTTCAGAGGTAAGAGGGTGGAAGAAGAGTTATGTCTGCTATGGCTAAAATATATGGCACCAGTCATGTACATGGAGAGACCATCTCTAGTGGTTCTAAGATGCAAATCTGATTTTCTAGAACAATTAGATATTTGAACTACAGAGAGATGACAAAATTGATTATTTTGAAGCATCAATTAAATTGCATTTAGCCTGTATTTTTAGTAAGATGCCATAAACACAAAAAGTATAAAAATGTTGTTGTATATGCTATTTCATAATTTGTCCATATAAAAAACTTAAAGAGGATGTTATGTACTTATTTTGCCCAAATTTTTTATTGTAATTCTTCATTGCAAACACTAGCACCAATTTTCAAATTGTGTTTCTATGACAGATACAGGGCTTATTATATCCAAATATTAAAAGATTTCTCTAGCCCAGTCTAAATACCTTCTAATTATTTTCTTAAAAAAATTAGGAGGTTTCTATAAAACTCAATTGGGAACATATACATGAAAGAATCTTGCATATAGACTGCAATATGGCTTTGAGACCCTGCCCAGTCTTACTTCAATCTGTCTATCCCAGTGACCAGCATATTTCTTCCATAGCCTCCATTCAGGCATGTGAGAGTCCAGGGGGTAAAATTAGAATGAATTTCCTTACTACTATTCCTAGCAATACCTAGGCTTTTCTTCCTATTTGCAATCTGGCTGCTCTTTCCCCGATGTTATTTCCCAGTGGAAGAAGGATTACTCCAAAGGACACAAAAATTTTAAGAAAAAAATAAAATCATCTTTAAACAGGTATTTGAATTGTCACTTGGCCATATTGGGATCCTCGTGCCGTTAACCAAAGGACAAAGAAGAAGGTTAACAGCTTGATTCGTTTTCCCATCAAAAATGTCAGGAAGCAGGGCAGGTGGTTTTGAAGCTGCAGGACAACCAAAGACTTGGAGTAGGAAGAGACAACTTTTTTGGGAAGAAAAAAGGCCTTATTCCTAATGGGATGGTTGGACAGATCAAACACTGGAGAGGACAGATACCACACAAATGTTTAAAAACAGGGCATGAATTAGTAATAGGTAACAGACAAGTCTAGGGAGAGAGCAGAGGCCGTATCACAGGAGTCTCTACACACTGTGGCTGTTGGGTTTTTATGGAATTCAACAGCACAGTGTATTATGTATTTTACCAATGGAATCAACATGGCCAGAGTTTAAGGAGAAGAATTAGACTTTTTTCTGTCTTGAAAAATGGATATGTGATGTGTTTTTCAGGTAATGGGAGAGAGGGGAAAAAAAAGGATTTAAAGATAAATGACAAAAGAAAGTCGAATTATAACCTTTGAACAACACAGAACCACAAGTACTGTTTTGAAGACTAATAAGTATTTTTACTAAATATTAAATAGATGATAAGCTATTTAACATGGAAAATATTTATAATGGACCGGTCTTCTATTACTTTGAAATTATTTACAGAAATATTTTTAGAGGTTTATATTTTGTAAAGTGAGTTTAACAAAAACACAATTTAATTATGTCACCCTGGCTGGGAAAATTCATTTGATCTTATAAGAATAATGTTAGACATGTACGTGAATAATACATTTAAATGATGCTGTCACAGGAAAAGTTACCTGTTGATAATTAAGTGCTTTCACAAAATTTAAGATGTATACAACTGTGAAATATTGGCCTCCAATTACAAAGACTGTAGTTTCATTAGTAAAAACTATAATATTGATTTTTAAAACCTTGATAAATGTTTGAAAATAGAGACACAGTTGTTTTCTCTACAAATATTGATCTGTTTAAATAAGTATGGCTGGAAAACCATTTTTTTTTCTTGATTTAAGCAAATAACTCTGGATGGGTTTTCTTTTGTATATGTGTGTGGGGAGTTACTTACATTAATTTCTTTATAAAGAAAAACAAGTTCTTTTAAAATAGTCAACACTGATATTTATTTTAATAAATTTTAGTCATTTTAATCTTTCTAAAAATCTGAAATATATTGTAACTTTCAGAGCTCACCAAATTTTATATCATTTTGTCACTCATATAACTTATTCATGTTACACATATATGCTGTTGTATTCTATAAGCCAGGATTTATAGATTACAGAGGTAGAGCAGTAAACTAAACAAAGTTGCTTTTACTTTTCCATTAAATAATTTTATTCTATTGTACCCACTTTCTTAGCATATCAATTACACTTCTTTTAAATGTTTTAGTGTTTGGTCAGTGTACCCAATATATATTTTTAATTAATCAAAAACCACCTTCAAATAACACCATACCGCTTTCTGTTTCATACAAGTACCTTACATTAGAACAGTTTCAATTATCCCCTCCCATCCCTTATGGCATTGTTGCCATTCTTGTCATTTATCCATAATATATAATTAGTCTATATATCACTACTATTATTATTTTAAACAGGAGATATTTTAGATCACTTTACAAAAGGTTTTGTCTTAACTTTATTCCTTCTAAGATGCTCTCCCTTTATACAGATTTGTGTTTCTCCTGTATATCATTTTCCATCTCATGAAGAAGTTTATCATTTCATGGAAGACAGGTCTATAAGGATTACATTCTCTTTTTGGTTCTTTAGAAAGCCATTATTTCTCCTTTTTTTATAAAGATAATTTTGCTGGATATAGAATTCTAGAAGTTTTTCAATACTAAATATTTGACATCACAATCTTATTTATGTCATTTCCACTATAATTCTCGTCCTAGGGCCTTTAAATACGCCATTTTATTATTATTATTATTATTATTATTATTATTATTATTATTCAGCTAGAGGCCCAGTGCACGCAATTTGTGCACAGAGATAGGGGTGTCCCTCAGCCCAGCCTGCACCCTCTCAAATCAGGCTGGCCATGCCTCCTGGCAACCAGAGTGGAGGCCCTGGTATTTGGGATTTATTTATCTTCTACAACTGAAACTTTGTATCCTGGAGCAAAGACAAGCCTCCTGCTCACTTCATGGAGGTAGCCATTTCTGTTGGGGCTTATTTATCTTCTATCATTAAAACTTTGTAGCATTGAGTAGAGGCCTGGGCTTGCAAGGGCAGGCAGGAAGCTTGGCTTCCTCCATTGCCAGGGAAACCCAAGCATCCCTCCTGCTTTCCTTGGCTGCAGCCATCTTGGTTGGGTTTATTTGCATATTTGCTCCTGAATGGCTGGTAGGCGTGGCTGGTGGGCATGACCGTGGGTGTAGTGGAGGTATGGTCAATTTGTATGTTACACTTTTATTATATAGGATACTAGATGCCCAGTGCATGGCATTTGTACACTTGGGGAGGGAGCATCTCTCAGCCTGGCTTGAGTCTTCTCACAGTCCAGGACCCTTCAGGGGATGTACGCCTGCTGGCTTAGGCCCACTCCACCTGGAGAGCAAACCTAAGCTGGCAGTCAAATATCCCCTGAGGGGTCCTTAGCACTACCCACAGGAGTGGGAGAGGCTCCCACCATTACCACTGAACCCCAGCCGTAGCCCTTAAGCCATGGCGAGCACAGCAGTGATGGCGAGAGCCTTTCCCACCTCAGAGGCAGTGCTAAGAAGCAGTGAGCATGGCTTGTGGCTCACGGTGGGAGTGCACTGACCACCAGGGGGCAGCTCCTGCATTGAGCATCTGCCTACTGTTGGTCAGTGTGCATCATAGCGACCAGTCGTTCTGCTGTTTGGTCAATTCGCATATTATCCTTTTATTTTATAGGATTTTCTGTGTTGTTGGTTTTCTCCAGTTTGAATATGATATGCCATGGTGTTTTGTTTATGTGTTTGTTTTAATAATTCTTTTGGACTTCCTTCAAACTTTCTTGGTCTGCAATATGGTGAATATTATTAATTTGGGGACTTTTTGGCCATTATTACTATACATATTTCTTTTGATTTCTTCTCCTCTCTCATCTTTTTCTTCTCCTTCTGAAACACCAAGTGTACATACATAACAGGTTTTATAATTGACTTACAGTTCTTGAAGAGAGCAAACTTGATGTGACTTTTTAAAATCTCTGCTTTTGTCACATTTATCTATATTCCATTGACCAAAACTACTTTCACAGCTGAGCTGAGCCCAAAGTAAAAGGATGGGCAGGTAGCTTTCCCATGGAGGAAGGACACACAATGACACACAATGTGGTATTGTAAATAAAATGAATGCAAGAAGTAGTAAAAAAATATGTCACCAGAACAAGGAAATAACCAGTGTCTTCTCTAGATGATTGAAAAGAGAAGATATGATACATTTACTTCAGTTCTTGCTACTCAGTCATAAGAAAGGATACAATACTGTCATTTGTGACAACATAGATGGATCTTGAGGATATCATGCTAAGAGAAATCAAACAGAAAAAAAAGTCAGGAACCAAAGGATTTCACTCATATGTGTAATATAAAACTGGAAGCAATAAATGAACAAACAAACAAAAGCACATAGACATGGGTAATTGCATGGTGGTTACCAGAGGGAAGGAGTGAAGGAAGGAGTAAAGAATAAAGATGGACAAATATATGGAGATGGAAGATTATTAAAATTCACAATGAAATATACAGATGATGTACCATAGAATTGTATACCTGTAACCTATATAATTTTATTAACCAATGCCATCCCAATAAATTTAATAAAAATAATTTATGACATTATTGCAATTTCTCACAGATTTCATTGTCCATGATAGCACTCACTCTGCAGTCCACTGATACTTCATCTAATTTGGACTCATTACTTTCTTGGTGTGCTATCAAGATGCAATCATGGACTGGTGTCCATTTGTCCTATCTCCTGCCTATATATCTCTTTTGCTTTTCACTATCACTTTCTTTAGATTAAACCCAGATCAGTCCTTCAAAATATAAGTGTATCTCCATTTAATTTTATCCTTATTGAATAATTAAGCTTTTTCTATGATTTTACTTTGTGAGTCATTTCTTTTATAATTCAAAGTGCTTTCTTCACCTTCTTTGAATTTTGAAGGCTCCGATGAGATGTATAATACTCTGATCATTCATTTCCCTGTATAGATGAATTGGATTTCTTTCTTAAAGTCCTTAGGCCATTTTATGAAATTGGAGATTTTAAAATATTACCAAGATGCATTAAATACAGGTATCCTTTTCTTATCTTGTCTTTTAAAATTTTTTTCTCTCATTTGTTTTAACACATACATTCTTGATATTTTTATTTTCAGAACTATTTTTTTCCTAGCATCTTGCTCTGCTTTGTAAGTAAAATATGATTGAATACGGTGACACCATAACACATTTTAAATCAATGATTTTGTTTTACTCTCTGAATTATTTTACTAAATATTCCATTTTTTATATATTAGACTAAATTACCATTTTTCCTCCAGAGTACTATGATCCTTGATTGCCTGTGTATCTTTAAAACGAGGAAGACTTGCTTAAGTAGATGATTTGACTTCTTTGCTATTTTATATGTGAATCTATTTTTTCAATCGTCATCACCTATAAGTACACAAATACAATAACTGGAAAGTCTTTGCTGGATTACGCTACAGTGTTAGCAAATGGGAGAGAGGAATTTATGAACAGGATTTACCTAAGACTACCATGATCCAAGTCTCAATCTTATAAGAATATGTAATTTTATTTCCAGTTATAAAATGAAGCTGTAAATAGGTGTTTGTGGTAGAGTTGGTTTGGTTGTTGCAGAGATAGGTGTTCACCAATACCCTTATTCCTAGCCTTTAATTTACTCCCAGCTCTTACTCTTTATATTATATTCAAATTTTCCCTACACTTCTACTTGGCAAAAGACTTTCCTCCTCTTGGCTTCTGTTATTCTGGATTATGAATTCAATTACTCCACCTTAGTGGTCATCGTCCTTTCACCATCTACACATCTTCCAGAAAGTTGATGTCTACTCCCGCATTCTTTCATTCTTATTCTGTTCATTATTTCTCCCATGTAAATACGATCTCAGAAGGAAGAGAAAAATGAAAGCATTAAGAACCTTGGCTATATAGAACTTGGAGTCAGTGTGATCTTTCAGTTTTCAATTAGTTATGGAGCCTGTTACTGCTTAAGGGTTTAATTGTTTAGCACAACTGCCATATTGGCATTTCCATCAATTTAACATGGCATTACATTTCTTTGCCTCCCTCATTAGTGATTTTGAGCCACTGCCTAATTAGACACAAAGAATGTAACAGTAGGGTGCTGTGCGTGTGCTTTATTCCAGTCAAAAGGCATTTATAAAATAAAGGCTCGGATTCTATTACAGTGTTGTGTCTGATGTAAAAGGAGTAGATTATATTTATTATTCATCTATTTGTCTATTGCATTAGGTAAAGCCCTTTACAAATAACACTTCCTCACATCACCCTTTTGAAGTCGATAATATATTATTTTGTTTTTTTCACAAAAGGACGCTAACATTCACCCAAGTTGATTCACCCATAAATGGCAGAGCAGGGGGAAAACTAGTTTTTCTTTCATCCAGACTGTGTTGTTATTCAGTTTCAAAATGTTCAGACTTTGATCTCAAATAGTACCAAGGCTAGAGAAACAGAAAGATAAAAAACTAATGTAATAGGAATGATGTTTCTTCTTCTGCCTTTCCTAATGTCTGTCTCTATACTGATATCCTATTAATTCTTATAGGAATAGGGAATAGTGTTTGGCTCCTAAAAGCAAGGAGCACCCATGTTTCTAATTTTAGTCATGTTGCTTTGTTAGGAGAGTCAGAACCAGAGAGAAAGAGCCCCGCACACTATTTTCTTGAAGACAGGTTTGTACATCAATTCCACCTCAGGAATTAGCTTTTTTTTTCCCAAAGAGGAATGTGTTTTATCATATTATAATCAAAATAAACCTCTGTATATTATGCTGATAAGATAAATACTCAGAAATGGCATTTAATAGGACAGAGTGAACATGGTCCCATCACATGTCAATAAAGAAGGCTGTTTGTAATCATTTTAGTGCATGATAATGGGGTGGAAATGTATTATCAGACCAGCTATTTTGATGCATTTTGGGAGGGTGAAGAGTTAAAATGATTGACTGGAATTCAAAACAGAGCTAATAAAGAGGCCATAGCCCAGAACATTCATAGTAGATGTTTGTTAAACATGGGAATAGGGAAAGAAAATATTTGAGTTGAGATAGACAGGCTTTCTGCCTTGTTCCTATATCATAAATAAAGCATGCCAATCACACCAAGTTTACAAATATTGAAACTTCTGTCAAAACTCCCAAGCTTGGCAGAGACTCGCTGTATAAATTGATCAACACAACTGTTGAAAACATCCACATAGTTCCCTATGTTGAACATTTTAAGTTTTCATTCATAATTCTGAATGGGCAGCAAAATCATCAAATACTTAAGGGAAATCAAAGCACAAATTTGAAAATTAGCAACCCAAATGAAACATAAAGAATAATGTTTATAATGCAGAAACAAATCAAGAAATAGAAAAATGACTTAAAGTTTTGCTAATTAGTAGTTTCAAGGAGAATTAGTAAGACGTTGGATATGTAAAATTGGAATAGCTATTATAAAAGAGAAATTAGATTATGAATGAGCTCTGAGATATTGGAAATATGATTATTTCAATGTATAATCATCTACACTACTAAAAGAGAAAGATGCAAGTTGACCATACCTCCGCAACACCCATCAGCCAATCAGGAGTGAGTATGCAAATTAACCCCCAAAGTGCCAGGGTAATTTGCATACACAGGCACAAAGCAAAGACTGGACTCTGCTCGAGTGAAGACTGAATACTGAAGACTGAAGGTTGAAGGCTCCACTGTGGCCAGAGCCAAGCCTGAAGGCTGATGGCTTGGCTCTGCTGAAGGTGTAAGGCTTGACTCCACTGTGGCTTAGGTCCCAGGTGCCAGAGGAAAACTGGAGCCAGTAGCCAGGGGAAGGAAGGCCTATTGCATGAATCTTTATGCAATGGGTCTCTAGTATGTATACAACCATATATATATATATATATATATATATATATATATATATATATATATACATACATAAAAGCACACATATAACCATATAAAACCATATAAGTATATATATGATGGGAGGGCTAGAGAAAAATAAATCAAGGAAATCTCCCAAATGTGGAAAAAAATAAGTAGAGTGAGTAATATGAAAGAAATAGGGACATGAACCATAAATTTAGAGGTTTATCATTTATCTAAAAGGAACTGCAGAAAGGGAGACCAGAGGAAATAGGAAGAAGAAATTTTTCAACAAATTGATAAAAGCAAATTTCTCAAAGGTGAGACATGTGACTTGAAATTGCTGCCTGGCTGCATGGCTAATTGATTGAGCATCAACCTATGAACCAGCTCAATTCTCAGTCAGAATCTGTGTCTCAATTGCAGGTTTGATCCCCAATAGGGGCATGCAGAAGGCAGCCAATAAATTATTTTCTCTCATCATTGATGTTTCTATTTCTCTCTCCTTCTTTCTTCCTCTCTGAAATAATATATACATACATATCCTATCTAATAAAAGAGTAATGTGCAAATTGACCATACCTTCGTTACACCCACAAGCCATGCCCCGAACCCAATCACACCAAGATTGCAAACATTGAAATGCCCACCAGCTGATCAGAGCGAGTATGCAAATTAACCCAACAAACAACCAAAATGGCTATGGCCACAGAGAGAGCAGGAGGGAGGCCTGGGTTGTGCCTGGCGATGGAGGAAGCCAATCTTTCCCGCAAACCCTGGCTGGCCTGGTCACTCTTAACTCCTCTCCCCTGCAGGCTTGATCACCCCCAACTTCCCTTCCTTGTAGGCCTGGTCCTTCCCAACTGCCCTCCTCTATTGGCCATCTTGTGTTTACATGGGGGCAGTCATCTTGTGTGTTAGAGTGATGGTCAATCTGCATGTTACCCTTTTATTAGATAGGATAGAGGCCTGGTGCATGGGTCGGGCCAGCTGATTTGTCCTGAAGGGTGTCCCAGATCAGGGTGGGGGTTCCCTTGGGGCGTGGGGTGGCCTGCACAAGGGGCCTGTGATGGTTTGCAGGCTGGCCACACCCCCCAGTGACCCAAGTGGAGGTTCTGGTATCTGGTATTTATTTATCTTCTACAATTGAAACTTTGTAGCCTGAAGCAGAGGCCTGGGTGGCTAGGGTGTGTGGAAAGCTTGGCTTCCTCCATTGCTGGGGCAACCTTGCTCACTACAGGGCCATAGTCATCTTGGTTGGGTTAATTTGCATATTTGCTCCTTATTGGTTTGTGGATATGGCTTATGGGCATGGCTTGTTGGTGTAGTGAAGGTATAGTCAATTTGCATATTATTCTTTTATTAGATAGCATATATGTGTGTGTGTGTGTGTGTGTGTGTGTGTGTATTTTTAAGACATTGCAAGTGCTCACCTAGTAAGAGGCCTCTTTACCTAAGGCAGTGGCCCACTGAAGGGTTATCATCTCATCTGTCAACACTGGCAACTCTGTTCCCAACAAGGACTTTTCTTTTGTGCTGGCAACTGGATATCAGCTCTCAGTGGCTAAAAAAGACTCTCCCAAGAACCAATTTGTAGAAAGGTAAACTCAAGCTAAATTTGGAGTTTATTTCTTTCATTCCCCCTTGTTGGAAACAATAGTGTAATTAATCTATCATTGACTTAGATTATGTTATTTCTTTATTAGCTTCTTAAAAGATACTATCCTGTATGTATACGTTTGTGAAACTATTATAATTTCTTTGGCAAACTTGTGTTAAATAAATTACTGCCAAGTCAATATCAGCGTTTAAGCATAAACTGCCCTCCATCAAAACAAGTTGAAAATGTTACCTCTTCCTCTTCTCAAAGTGCATTTTTTATTGAGGCACTAGAGGCCCAGTGCATGCAATTCGTGCACTGGGTGTGTGTGGGGTCCCACAGCCTGGTCTGCAGCCTCTTACAGTCTGGGACCTCTTGGGGAATATCCGGGAGTCAGACATCCTTCTTGCCATCTGGGATCCCCAGCTCCTTACTTCCTGCCTGCTCACTCCTTACTGCTCGACTAGCTGCTCCTTAGTGGCAGGCTTCTCACTGCTCAGCTTGCTGCTCCTTAGACTGCTGTGGAGATGGGAGAAGCTCCACCACTGCCTCTGTGCTTGTCAGCTGTGAGCCCGGCTTCTGGCTGAGTGTCACTCCCCCTGAGGGAGTGCACTGACCACCAGGGGGCAGCTCCTGCATCGAGTGTCTGCCCCCTGGTGATAAACTCGCATCATAACAACCGGTCATTCTGGTTGTTCTGCTGTAACAGTCACTTAGGCTTTGATTATATAGATAAAATATATACTATGTACAGAAAATAGTGCCAATGTATTTTACAAAATGGTTGTACCAACATTTACTTCCACCAAGAGTATATGAGACTCAGATTTCTCCTTATATTACTATTTTTTTTCATTCTAGTGATTGTACAATCATATTCCATTTGAGTTGGAATTTGCATTTCCCTCATGCCTAATGACTTTGTGTACCTTTAACTGGCCCTTTTGGATCTCTTATATAATGAAGTCTGGTCTGTTCTTAGACTTATTTCTAATTATATCATTTGTCTTTTGTTTGTCTTATATATTTATAGAAGGTATTTATACATTCAGGATTTAAGAAAGTTTAATTTGTCAATCTTGTTCTTGATCCTTTGTATAGGTTTCTGTGTCCTTTGTAAATAAATCTTTGTGTCTATCCACAAATTTTATAAATGTAATCTATATAACATACTAGAAGCTTTATTGTTTTAGCTTTTGCATTTAAATCTAAAATCTCCCTGGGTTTTGTTGTTGTTGTTTATTTGTTTTAGGTATGGATCAAGATTTAGTTATTATTTGTTTGTGTTGTTTTTATTAGGATATGTAATCACACTTGCACTCTTTATTTCAAGGTCTATTTAGGTTGTCTACCAAGGCCCCTCTTTTTGATATAATTGAACCATTTGTCTGCTTCTCCAGCACCACAGAGCTGTGAAAAATACTGCTTAAGCTTCTGGTCTCTGCTTAGCCTCTGTCCTTCTTGCCCCTGACCTTAACTCTCATGATGCTCTTTAGTTGAAATTATTAAGTCATTTTTGGGTAAAGTATTGCTATCTCAGCAGTATACATTTCCCACGCACAAATGAACCTTGATTAAAAGTGCCGGGATGCCCATAGCAATCTGGAAAAAGTGTCAGTGAGCTCAGCATATGAATACTCTATGTGGAATGAAGCTATATTTATTTGCAATATATCTATTTTTCTCATTTAACCCATGGATTGAAATTTCCTAAGTTAAAAAAAAAAAATCTGACATTGTCATTCATTCAATGTCAATGCCAGTGATTGTGTAGTTTAAAAAAGAAAATCAGAAAAGCAGTAAGTAGGACAAACATTATGAATTTAATACTATATGTAAAGTAATTTTTGTTATCATCTGAATATTTTTGTTCTCCCAAAATTTACATATTGGAATCCTAATCCCCAAAATTAATGATAAAAGGAAGTGAATCCTTTGGGAGGCCTCATGAATTACATTAGAGCCATAATAAAAGAAACTCCGCAGAGACGCCTTGCCTCTTCCATCAGGGACACAGCAAGAAGGTGCCAGCTATGACCTAGGTAGAGAGCCTTCAGCAGAATGCAAATTGATCTTGTAAGTCTAACTTCCAGAACTGTGAGAAATAATGTTCTCTGTTATGGTAACTTGATTGGAATAAGACACCTTTCTTCTATTAAGCAAATCGTTTCTGTTGCATTCATATCAGTAGTTCTTAATTTTTGGTGAACAAAAATATCACAGGCCATTCTTGTTGAAAACAGAGTAAATTTTACAGTCCTTCCAAAAAAAAAAAAAAAAAAAAAACATTGATTCAATAAATCTAAGGAGGGAAGAAAGCTAGAAATTGGAATTTGTTTTAAGATATGTATCTGGGAATTCTGCCGTATTTTACTTTTGGACTACAATTTATATGGCCTACAAAATCTGGTCTACTGGTTAGTTGCCAAGGAATATCAGGGTAGAAAAATAGTAATCAGTCAGTAAATATGAAGGGCATTTCTGGAAAGTTAAATCAATGTGCTTCATATGCAAATTTCAAGGGTTTGTCAAGTGGCTTATTCACTATGCAAGAGAGTACAAAACAAGCATTCAAAAATGCATGGAAATTTTAAGTAACAATAGAGTTTTAAACACTTAAATATACTACATCTGAGGCTTTCGAGGGGCCTCACCTTGAAGTCACCTCATTAGCATAATTTTAGATGTAATCAAATGTGGCTTGTCATGAATAACAAAAGACATTACTATCACCTCTAGGACTCAGGAAATTCAGAGAGTTTTAGAATCCCTGAGTCATGAAATGATATAAAAAAATTATAATAAAAGTTGCTACCACCTTTATCGGGAAGTTTTTTAGGAGTTCTGTGCCAGGAACTGGGGAAAATCACAAATATGTAGGGTATCTTATTATATTACTAGATGCCCAGTGCACAACACTTGTGCACAATAGGGTGGGAGGTCCCTTAACCTGGCCTGCACCCTCATACAGTCTGGGACCTCTCGGGGGATGTCTAACTGTGGGGAGCAGGCTCAGGGCAGCAGTCAGACATCCTCAGAGAAGTCTTTAGTGCTGCTGGGAGGGCAGAAGCTGCTCCAGGTGCCACTGCACTTGCCAGCAGGGAGCCCAGCCTCTGGCTGAGCTGCACTCCCCCTGTGGGAACACAATGACCACTAGGGGGCAGCTCCTGCATTGAGCATCTGCTGGTCAGTCCATGTCATAGAAGCAAGTTTTTCCTCCATTTGGTCAATTTGCATATTAGGGTTTTAATATATAGCGTAACATCATCACAATTAGCCATAACAAAAGGCTACAGATTGGTGGCTTAGACAACAGATAACACATTTATCTTCTCATAGTTTTGAATGCTAGAAGTCCAAGATCAAGTTGAAGTCAAAGTTTGTTTCTTGTGAAACCTCTTCTCTTGAAAATGATGGCTGCTGTCTCTGTGTGCATACATGACCCCTCTTCTGTGTGTGTGGAGAAAGATCTTTGATATTTCTTTCTCTTCTTATAAGGACATCATCCTATGACCTCATTTAACCTTAAAAGGCCTTCAACTATAGTCAGCCGCACTGGGTGTTAGTGAGGAGACAGAGGAAGCTAAGCAGACAGGTTCAAGACCATGGGAAATGGGGGTAGTAAAACCTGGGAACCCAAGTGGGCAGAATTGCTAAGGCAACCCCGCTGGGCAGGGAAAGCAGGGCATGCACAAGAGAAATGAGTTTTAAAATACATGAATGTTATTAAGACAGGCAGCTTACAGATCACTAATAACAAGGCAGTGAGGCATTTAAACCAGCCCCAAGAATGTTCCTAAGGCAGAATTATTTGAAAACCAATCAGGAGCCAGCAAGGCTTACCTACTCCTGGACAGAAAAGCGCTCTCTCCTTCCCTCCCTCTCTCCTCTCTCTCCAATGCACTGGTGCACTTGGTTCCTGTGGTGGGGAATGCACTCCCTTGTGCCCACTTGGCTTATGGCCATGTGGGCCTCCACACATAAACTAATAGACCTTAATTAGCTGGGATACTAAACGACACCCAATTGCAACATGCAATGCAAGCTCTGGACACTGACCTGCTTTTGGAATTGCAGATGCACCTTTTCCAGGACTGGCTCAATGGGCATGTGGCTTGGGCGGCCTTCCTGCTGCCCCTGTGGCAGGAAATCCATATCTCCCTCAATAAACTTCGCTTCCCCTAACCATTTTTTTGTCCATGAATCTCTTCTTCAGTTTTGCGAGTGCCCAGTATTATGTCAGATGAATCCCATCCTTTCTCACTCACCATTATTTCCTATTAAAGGATGAGTAGCATCTGAGTTATCCACTGTGTCAATAAACAATGTCTATATTAAAACAATGTGACATCCAGTGAAGAAGCATCACATGATCTCACTCATTTGTGGGTAATAAAGAACATTATAAACTGATGAACAAAAGGATAGATACAGACTGTGAAATTACAGCAGGAAGATTAAAGTTAGATGAGGTAGATAAGAGATCAATCAAAGGACTTGTATGCATGCATATAAGCATAACCAATGAACAAAGACATGGGGGGGGGTTGGGGTATGCCTGGGAGGGAGGGGGGGGCAATGGGGAGATATGTATAAAAAATTAAAAAAAAAGAATATAAAAAAAATAAAGCTCAGGCTAATGATAAAAAAACAACAAAACAAAACAAAACAAAACAAAACAAAGAAAAACACTATGACATTGATACCTTCAACCTCAGTTGGTAGTCAACATCTTATTATATGAACTCCAGACAACCACCACCCTGTTCTTTGCTTCTGTCAATTTGGCCATTTTAGATATCTCATATAAGTGAAATCATGCATTACGTTTCTGACTGTGATTGACTTATTTCATTCAGCATAGTATCCTATCTTCAAGGTTTATGTATGTTGTTTCATATTACAGAATTGTCTTGATTTTAAAAGCTGAGTAATATTTCTTGTATGGGCATAATGCAGTTTTTACACATTCAGCAGTCAATGCACATTTAGGTTGTTTCCACAGCTTGCACATTGTGAATGATGCTGGAAAGAACATGGGAGTGGAACAGAATGAAACACTTCCTCTCTCTCATGGCCTTCAAGCTTCTGTTACAGATAGGCTGTTAACTAGAGGCTTGAGCTTGTCCCTGATCAGAGAAAAGATAGAGAAATATACGGAAAGTAATGCCTCTAGAACCAAACTCAGATAAGGGGATTCAACCAGGAACAAAGAGATTTAGAAATTCTGAGCTTCTCCTTGGACCATTGTTAGTGCTTGGCTCTCTACAGTCCCCCCGACCTCTTACTTCATTCATCCTTCCTTTCCTTGATACACAACGTGCCTGAATTTTTAACTTTCTTGAGATGGGTCTGAGAATTAGTTCTTCCTCTTCTGGAGCTGTGCCTTCTGAATTAATAATAAACTCATATATTGAATATCAGCCTTTTTTTTTAGAAGCATCAGGAACATGAACCATTTATCTGTAACAGGAGTGCTTATATATATCCTCAATATTCTAATTACAATTCTCTTGGACAAATACCAGGAAATAATATTATTGGATTATATAGTAGCTCTACTTTTAATTTATGTGTGTATGCATATGTAGAAATTCTGTAGTGTTTTGCATTTCTGCTGCATCATTTTGCGCTACTTATTATCTTTTGGATAACTGAAATCCTAACAGCTATGAGATAATAACTCAATGTTGGTTTTAAGTGGAATTTTCCATTCATGTATCTTCTTTAGAATACATTTATTCAAGTCCTTAGCCCATTTCTTAATGGGTTATTAGTAGAATTATTATTTTTACTTTTGAGTTGTAGGAGTTGAATATATATATATATATATATATATATATATATATATATATTAACCCTTTTTTAAGAATACTAGAGGCCCAGTGCATAAATGAGTGCACCAGTGGGGTCCCTTGACCCAGTCTGCAGGATCAGGTCAAAACCAGCTCTCTGACATCCCAGAGGGGTCTTGGATTGCAAGAGGGTGTAGGCCAGGCCATAGGGGCCATGGAGTGATGCAGGAGGTTTTCCAACCAGGGAGGGACCACAGGAGGACTCCAAGGTATGTATGGCCCATCTCACTAAGTCCTGATGGGCTGGGCCCCAGTGGTAAGCTAATCTACCAGTCGGAGTTTCTTCCCCCTGTTGGTCAGTGCACATCATAGGAAGCAGTTGAGTGGCCTTAGCATATAATTAGCATATTAAGCTTTAATTGATTGAATGGGTGATCAGATGGTTGGACACTTAGCATAGTAGGTTTTTATTAGATAGGTTGTTTGCAAATATTTTCTCCCATCCTATGGCTTGTCTTCTCACTCTTTTATTTTATTATTTTTATTTATCCTCACTCGAGGATAGTTTGCCATTGATTTTTAGAGAGAATAGAGATACTGAAAGAGACACACTGATATGTTGCCTCCCACATGCCTCTGACCAGGGCTAGGAGCCTGCAATGGATGTAGGCCAATGCTCTGTCCACTGAGTGTTTGCCCCTGATAGTCAGTGCATATCATAGTGACCAGTTCTACCATTTGGTTGATTTGTATATTAGCCTTTCTTTATATAGGGTTTTTAACAATACTATCTTCCAATCCAAAAATACAAAATGCTTTTGTATTTTGAATATGTTTGTGTATTTCTTTTATTTTTCTCATTGGTGTTTTATAGTTTTCAATATATTAGTCCTTTACCTTATTAATTTTGTCATTAAGTATTTTATTATTGTGCTATTTTAATGGATTTTCCCAATTTTATTTTCAAAAGAGAGTTTATTATTTAAGTGTAGAAACATATCTGATTTTTATATGTTGATTTTGTACCCTGCAACTTTACTGAAATTGTTTTAGTTCCAACAGGTTTTTTGTTTGTTTGTTTGTTTGTTTTTACTGGGCAAGTTCAGGATTTTCTATATATAAGATAATGCTATTTGCAAATAAGGAACATATTACTTCTTCCTTTTCTATTTTCTCTGGCTAGGACTGCTAGTACTTTGTTGAAAATGAGTGAAAAGAGTGGGCATTTATGATAAAAATTCTCAACAAACTAGGAATAAAATAAAGTACCTTAATAATAAAGCTCATAGCTAACATCATATTCAGTGGTGGTAAACTGAGTATTATAAGTGAAAACTGGTAAAATAATCTTAAACTTATAGTAATAATATATTCATCCATAAAATACATGCTTCTAGAAAACTGCTAGGGCACTAGGAATCCTTCACTAATACTTGAGGAATTGAGATAAATTAAACCTAGTCATTAGTCACTTGGAGAGTCAGACTGTTTCCAGTCGGTTGTTGCCTTTAGGCTATCACTACTTGCAATCTCAAGGAGGTGGGTTTTGATGCTGATTGGCATAGAAATTGACCAATCAGAACCAAATTGGTTGGCAGAGGAGGGCTGTTAGGGGTGACAGGACAGCAGGGGAGATCAGTTGAGGGCAAGATCAGGCCTGCAGGGAAGGGAAGTTGGGGGTGGCCAGGCCTGCAGGGAAGGGCTATTGGGGGCTACCAGGATGGCAGAGGAGCAGTTAGGGATGATCAGGCAGGCAGGCAAAGAGTCTATGCTGGTTCTTTGTTAGTAGCCTTGGACTTCAATTTTTCTACCATCATCCCCATCAGGGAGAATAAATCAAGTGAAAAGAAGCCCAAGTGCAAGATGTATCTTTCATGGTTGCCTTACTTCTTTAAGCTCTATAATTTTTTTGCTGGTTTATTAGTACTTTTATAACTTCAAATGGGTTAAAAATACCAGGGCTAATTTATCACTGTTACCTCAGTGGGTTTTCATTCTTTCTCCCTCTGAGTTAAATCCTTAGTAAAATTTACTGTTATATAAGATTTTAAAATAAGACAGATAATATTTCCTGCTCTGAGAAAACTACAGGACACAAATTAGACCAAGTATATTAAAGAATTTAACTTAAATTTTCAGGTAAGGCAAGATCATAAAAATGAAAAGAAGGCAGAAGAATTCTAATGAATTGGCAGTTGATTCTGCTGCTGACAATAATGTGTGTGTTTGTTGTTTCTTTCTCTATGGATCTGTAGCTAGCGCCCAGTTTTTATAATCCCAGACCACATTTTGTGAATAGGATCTCTATGATAATATTCAGGAAACAGAAGTGAGGAACAGTATATTGGATTCCTCTTTCATGTATATATTAAAGACTAAAGATCACATTCAGATTTGGTTCAGATTCCATCATTACTGGCTTAACTGCTATTGAATTACCACATTTTAAAACAATATCTTAAATTCTGATATCCATTATTCACTCTCCACTTAGGTTAACATCATATATTGTTAGTAGCATGTTTTTGAATGGCATTTTAAAAATATATTTATTTGAAGGATTTTAAACAAAAATTTAACATTAAGATCTACATTATAAAAGGCCAGGGGCAATCATGACCTAAACAATAAGACAGATAACCAGTAATCAGAAAGTGGATGGAGCAACTCTAGGTCCCTCCCCTGTGGCCCACAGGCTCCTATCACAAAATCTTGCCACTGCCGCAGCAGCTGTGGATCAGGCCCAGGCCCAGATAGAGGCAGGGCCTGATCCACAGTTGCCAGAGCTGCTGGCAAGGCCCAGAAGAGAGAGAGAGAGAGAGAGAGAGAGAGAGAGAGAGAGAGAGAGAGAGAGAGATGGGGCCTGATTCACAGCTACCATGCAGTTGTGGATCAGGCCCAGAGAGAGAAGCAGGGCTTGATCTGAAGCTGTTGTAGATCAGGCATGGAGATAGGCCCAGAGATACTGATTGGAATAGAAATTGACCAATCAAAACCAAATTGGTGAAGTGCGAGGAGCCAATGGCTGCCTAAGAAGCAGAGCTTATAATGCTGATTGGCATATAAACCAACCAATCAGAACCAAATTGGCTGGTAGAGGAGGGCTGTTGGGCATGTCCAGGTCTGCAGGGGAGGGCAGTTGGGGTGACCAGGGCAGCAGGGGAGGTCAGTTGAGGCCAAGATCAGGCTGGCAGGGAAGGAAGTTGGGGGTGACCAGGCCAGCAGGGGAGGGCTGATGGGGGCTACCAGACTGGCAGAGGAGCAGTTAGTATGATCAGGCAGGCAGGCAGAGAGGTTAGGGGCAACCAAGCAGGCAGGCAGTGTAGTTAGGGGCAACCAGGTAGGCAGGCAGGTGAGCAGTTAGGAGCCAGTGGTCTCAGATTGTGAGAGGGATGTCCGACTTCTGGTTTAGGCCTGTGGCCTCTAGTATATAAATAATGATGCATATCTGTATTTCATTGACCTTAAGCCTTAATTGAGATTCTGCTTTAGGAATAACAGCTTTTTCATCTTCCATTTCAAGCTAGTCCAAAACATTGAATTGTGTTCAGTGATGTGCTGTACTTTCTCAGTTGTTCCTTGTGAACTAACACACTTGCAGAAATTCTTTATTTTAGATGAAAGTATGGAGCCATGAAAACTTGAGGTTATTGCTTTGAAGTGTGGGAAACTTTTTCAAAATGAAAAATAATTTCTCTAAGATATCTGGTGAATAAAAACATAAATGTTCTACATCCCAGCTATTCCTTATTTTTGAAAGACATGGACTGCAGCAATTTGTGTGTCAAAATTACATATCGTATTGGGCATTATCAAACATAATCACATATCTTGCTATAAACCTGTATTCAACATATCAAAAATTTATAAGCAATTTTATAGTGTTAACCTAATTTCCTATCTCTATGTATATGTATGCTATATATTATATCCCTTTATTATATGTATGCTATTCAGCTACTGGGATCTTTCATAGGAACAAGATCTAAGAACACACACAGAGCCATGTGTGCGTGCATGATAGCATTTCTAGATTTGGAATTATATTATCTTTTTACCACTGAAAACTGTCATTCATATTCATGAGAATAAATGAAATATGAAAACATTTATTTGAGGATAGTTTACTTACATACCCAATTACTATAGAGGTTCTATTCTCAGAATGTAAAAGTAAGTGATATTAATGAAAAATATTAATACACCATTTGTCAGAGCTAGTGTTTTATTCAAGAGGTGTTGTGGAGAGGGATTGCTCAGTATGTAGTTTAGGAAGGAACACTTGAAATGGTAATGTTGACACATTAATTATGCTTCTGAAGTATAAGCAGGAAAAATTAAAACTCTGAACATTGTCAACTATTGAAAAACCTACCTTAAATGCACTCTCATTATTCTTTCTAGGCAAATGAAGTTGTAAAGGATTTTATTTTTATTATTCAATTCCTGTAAGCAACCACATTATCAGAGACTTTATATTTTTCCTACAAGCATTAACTATTCTTTTTATTAAACCAGAAGTTTAGCATGTGGACCTTAAGAACCTAAGAGTCACCATGTAACTTTGGTACATTTATATACATATTTATAATAATAAAATTGCAATATGCAAATGGACTAAATACCTGAAAAGTGGAACGACTGTCCTGAATCCTTCCAGATGACCTTCTAGATCAGCGGTTCTCAACCTGTAGGTCGCGACCCCTTTGGGGATTGAACGACCCTTTCACAGGGGTCACCAAAGACCATCGGAAAATGCAGATATTTACATCACGATGCATAACAGTAGCAAAATTTCATGGTTGGGGGTCACCACCACATGAGAAACTGTATGCAAGGGTCGCCGCCTGAGGAAGGTTGAGAACCACTGCTCTAGATGAAACCTGGACTGGGAGGGCAGAGGCAGCTGGGGCTGCGACCGCCTACTCTTGCCCAATTTGTGCATAGGGCCTCTAGTTTTGAAAATAAAATGTTCAATGGTCATGGCTAAATTCACAGAAGACTAAGCACTAGATTACACAGGAATCAGTATTTGAGGAATCAAGAGGTCGCCACTCCTGATCTAAGTCATCCCAATATATAACGACAAGGTATCGAAGTAAAGGAAAACATCACAACAAAACAATTGCTTGTCTCTCTATATTTTCCTAACCTTGCCATATAACTTAAATTTCTTTATACTAGTGTTAAGATACAACATCCATGTAATTAAACTGAAATATTCTATTATTTCAAAATGCAATGTAGCTGAATACACCAGGTAATAAATTACAAGCTTACTGCAGTAAAGCCCTTTGTGCTCACATATCTTAAAAATCACACAATGAAAACAAAGCTTAATCCTAGAAATAATTTATATATGGGCTACAGCCATATATATAAATAACATTTCCATCTGTTACAGGCTGGGAAATTTCTTGAGCTTAACCATGACAATCCAGCTCCTTAGAACAGTCTTAAATCTTCCTCAGATAGGTCCGGTCCTGGGAATGACTCTCTATCACTGTCATAGATGAAAATTTACACAATATGTTGTTGAAATCACCCTATTTTTTTCTTTTTGTTAATCTTCACCTAGGAATATTTTTACTTTTTTTTTTTTAGAGAGAGAGTGGAAGTGAATGAAGGAGGAGAGAGAGAGAGAGAGAGAGAGAGAGAGAGAGAGAGAGAGAGAGATTAAAACAAACATCGATTGGTTGCCTCATGCATGTACCCAGACCCAGGCCAGGGATAAAGCCTGCAACCAGAATCAAACCCATGACCCATACTCTATCCACTGAGCCCAACCAGCTAGATCCTCTCTACATTTTTTCTCTCTCTCTCTCTTTTTTTTTTTTTTTTTTTTTTGGCATCAGCTTTGACACCCATTGACTTTTCATTCAGAATATCACCTGACAATTTAAGTAATATAGGAATAATCAAACCACTCAGAACGAGAGACTAAAGAAAAATAAAGCCATAATCTGTTGAAATACTACAAAATAAAACAAAAGTGATTCAGTACAGATATAAGCACTGCGGATTTCCCTGGGAGTCCAAGATGGCTTTCTTTCCTGCTGAGGGGTCAGCTCACACTTTCCTCCTTACTCCCTAGTTCCATGTTGCCAGGAGCAGAGAAAGGCTAGGAGGTGACAGTTAATCTGAGGACAGTTACCTTATGACTCTACTGCAGTGGTTCTCAACCTTCCTAATGCCGCGACCCTTTAAGACAGCTCCTCATGTGGTGGTGACCCCCAACCATAAAATTATTTCCGTTGCTACTTCATAGCTGTAATTTTGCTACTGTTATGAACTGTAATGTAAATATCTGATAGGCAGGATGTATTTTCATTGTTACAAATTGAGCATAATTAAAGCATAGTGATTAATCACAAAAACAATATGTAATTATATATTGTGAAATATTTATTTATAATTACAAATAAATGAAATTTTGTCTTCAATCATGGTGTAGCATGTCTTCATATGACAACAGTAAACTACATTGCTACACTTTGCTACACCGAGGAGCGGTGTGTTGGTTCCTAAGACCATGGGAAATAGGTGTTTTCCAATAGTCTTAGGCAACCCCTGTGAAAGGGTCGTTCGACCCCCAAAGGGGTCAGACCCACAGGTTGAGAACCGCTGCTCTACTGGCTCCAGTGGGATACATGTGCAGGTGGACTAATCATATCACAAACTTGTTCAAGGGGCAGTATCTTATATTTGGCTTCTGCTGGAAAACTGTGAATATAAAAAAATACATGCCAATTGTTGTTTTTATAGTAAAATTAATTCAAAATTGCTTACGGTACTCATTCTGATTTTGAAGGCAGTCATTTATGGCAATTTCACAAATTCACCTGGGTACTTTTTTCCCCCAGGTTGCTGCTGACAACTCTTTTTGTGAATGAAAATAAAGAAAAGTTCTGTAGATGAATAAATTAAAACCACATAAATTTAGCTATTGTGTTGGAAAAAAATTTAAATATGGTGTCAAAATTATTATGCTAAAAATTTGAACCAGTAGTACCAAATATAATGATTTATTTACATTAACATCTCTATAAAAGGATTCAACGTGTTTTGTCAGTTCAAGTGCTTAAACTGTTCAAATAGTTTAGAAGTAAAACAAGTACATCTACTTGTTAAGTTTTTTTTTTAATTTCTAGTAATGATGACATTCATTTATAATATAGTGTTTAATCAAATGAACAAATAATACGTAGGGATATTCCAAAGAGTGACTTAAGCTTAGATAAATTAAGATATTGTAAACACAACTTTGAAAATTTGTTAGGCTTTATTATGCACAAAGATTTCAAATTGCATAATATGATTTACATGGAGGGCTTTTTTAAAAGAACCTTTATTTCATTCTTGTTATGTAATCTTATTAACTAAGTTTACATAACAGAATTAATTTTTTTATTATTTTGAAATAGTTAAAATATGTATTTACTTTAATGAGCTTGATTCATTGGTACATTAGAAGATATATTAAATATAACATATGTAAACATATTTAAATCATAAATCAGCAAATTACTTGATTACTTCAGTTTACTTTCTAAGACTATGTATGTTGTTATTATTATTTGCTGTAACTACAAATTAAAATACATTATTTTTATAATAGGTAAAAATCCAGGCTAAAATAAACCAGTTCCAAGGATACTTCTAATTAACTGTATAAGACCCTTGTACCTTTATGTCTCCCAGACTACATTTTAGAATGTTTTAATCTTACATATGGTAACTCATTTCCCTCTGGAATAAAACCAACAGGTTTCCTTATGAGAAGCAAACAAGGATATGTGTGTGTGTGTGTATATATATATTTAATTTTTTTTGAAAAAGTAACAGACTGTATTGTGAGCAAAGATTTTAAGTTGTATAATATGATGGGCATGTAGGGCTTTGTTAAAAGAGCTTTTACCTCATTTATCTCATCTCTCACTGCATACTTTTGTCCTGTAGTGGGAGATGCTGATGTGATGAGTAGTCTTTCCTGATTTCCCTAAAGCAGAGGTCTTCTTAGATGCCAAGTTATTTTTATTGATTTTTTACAGAGAGGAAAGGAGAGAGATAGAGAGAAACATCAATGAGAGATAAACATCAATCAGTTGCCTCCTACACTGGGGGATGTGCCCACAACCAGGGTACATGCCCTCCACTGGAATCGAACCTGGGACCTTTCCGTCTGCAGGCTGATGCTCCATCCACTGAGCCAAACCAGTCTTGACTAAGTTATTTGTTCTTTATGTTTTATTGTTCAGGTTTAGTTCTTCCTTCTTTCAATTTGTTGATAATATGGATCAATTCGTTGAACAAATTAAGATGCTGTTATACCTAATAAATATCTTTGATTTTATTTGAAAGAAAAATACACAGAAATAAGAGCGATACAATCAGGTTAATCATTCATAACCTACCTTAGAGTGTGAACAGATGTTTTAATTAAATTTGACTGTGAAATAAATTATCTCTTGGCATGACTTAATAAATAGCCATTGGTACAACGAATTACAATACAAGCATTTACTTGACTGTAATTGCTCTACTTGCTTATTGCAATGAAGACTGCATTAGCTTCAGTGCCATCTTTATAATCTTTTTGTAAGCAAAAATATGTCATTTTTTTCTCTTAATGATGTGCTTTTCTATTCATTAGCTTCTTAAAAAGTCTGTGATTGTTGGCTTTCTCATCTGTTTATTCTCAGTCAGTAAATGTTCAGTTATCTTTTGGAGGTGAATAGAGAAACAAAAGAGACCACTAAAGCTAATAATTTTTTTTTCTGGAAATACGATAAAAGAAATACTTCTTCCTAACTCTTTATTTCAATTTAGATTTGTATTACATTGAAATGTTTTCAGAAGACTTCCATTGCTCGAGTTAGAGCTGGTGTGTAGCAGAGGTGAGTCTGTTTGTCAAAGTTTTACTTTTTTTTTTTAAAGAAATACCTATTTAGTGATGTATTAATTCTGATAACACTAATATAGAAATGCGTTATTGAAGATTATTTTTTCTATATCAAATATAAAGAAAATCATAAAATCCACTTTTCTGAAATTGCATAGAGTAAATAGGAATAATTTTCCAAGAGGTCTCTGGAACAATATCCTAAATCAATATTTGTCTGCAAGACAAAGGATGACTTTATGTTAGAAGGAAGTTTTGCTTACTTAGAAAGTTTAGAAGCATTGTACATTTATCTGATCTATTTCATATGCCTCTTTAATTTTGGCTAAACTCATACACATTTTATGTCAATGTTGAGGTAGTTGGTTGGTTTTGTTTATTTACTTCCACCCCGTCTCTTTTGTGCATGCCATTAATTATATGAAGCTTGCTTTGTAAAATATGTTTTCAAAAGTTTTAGAGATTGCTTTAATTTTGGCATTTAAAAGAAAGCCCAGAATACTCCAAACATGAATTTCAGAGATAGGAAGGATTTATGAGAAATTTTATATGGTATAGCTTGAATAAAACATCCTTTTTACCCTAAAATGTTTCCAACATAAAAATTGATTTAATTAATATCACTTTTATTTTATTTATTTTTTTAAATTAAATCTTTATTATTCAGATTATTACACATGTTTCTCTTTTTTCCCCTCCAAAGCTCCTCTCCGCCTGGCTCCCACCCTTCCCTCTACCTTTACCTCCCTCCCCTTGACCTCATTCATAGGTGTATGATTTTTGTCCAGACTCTCCCTGTACACCCTCACCCTTTTCCCCCTGAGAATTATCAGTCCACTCCCTTTCTGTGCTCCTGATTTTATTATATTCACCAGTTTATTCTGTTGATCATATTTTTAATTCACTTAATTTTTAGATTCACTTGTTGATAGATATGAATTTGTTGTTCATATTTTTTTGTCTTTTACCTTTTCCTTCTTCCTCTTTTTAAAGAGTACCTTTCAGCATTTCATATAATACTGGTTGGGAGTTGATGAACTCCTTTAACTTTTTCTTATCTGTGAAGCTCTTTATCTGGCCTTCAATTCTGAATGATAGCTTTGCTGGATAGATTATTCTTGGTTGTAGGTGCTTGTATTCATCACGTTGAATATTTCTTGCCACTCCTGTCTGGCCTGCATTGTTTCTGTTGAGAAATCAGTTCACAATTGTATGTGTACTCCCTGGTAGGTAATGAAACTGTTTTTCTCTTGCTGCTTTTAATATTCTCCCTCTGTCTTTTGCTCTTGGTATTTTAATTATGATGTATCTTGGGGTAGTCCTCTTTGGATTCCTTTTATTTGAGGTTCTGTGTGCTTCCTGGACTTGTAAGTCTATTTCTTTTACCAGGTGGGGGAAGTTTTCAGTCATTATTTCTTTAAATAGGTTTTCAGTATCATGCTCTCTCTCTTCTGGCACTCCCACAATTCTGATGTTGGTACGCTTGAAGCTGTCCCAGAGTCTCCTTACATTATATTCACATTTTTGGATTCTTTTCTCTTCTTGCTTTTCCAGTTGAGTGTTTTCTGATTCTTTATATTTCACATTTTTGACTTGATTATTGCCTTCCTCTAGTCTGCTGTTAGGTCTCTGTGCAATATTTTTTATTTCAGTCAGTATATGTTTAATTTCTAGTTGGACCTTTTCCATCTCTAGTTGGTTCTTTTTCATCTCCTCTTGGTTCTCGCTAACTTTATCCAACTTTTCTAGGATATTGTTGAAAAACCTTAAAAGCATGGTTTTGAACTCTATATCCAGTCATTTGTTTTCCTCCATTTCTTTTGTTTGCAAACCCTTCCCCTGTCTCGGCATTTTCACTGTGCCAGGAAAACTTCTGTGTTGTATTCAGCCTTATGATACAAGAATTGCAAAACTGCAAAAGCCTGTCTGTTGAGCTTGGGATGGGTGGAGTCTAAGGGCTTAATGGATTGCCTTATCTTCCAGTTGGCCCCACCCTCCACGGCCCCTGAGTCTCTCGTGACTGGGTAATTGCTGGAGCAGTCCCTGTGCACTGGCAATGCCTCTAGACTGCTGCCCCTCTGGCTCCCCTGTACTCCAGGACCATATGAGTCTGGGTCCCCAGGGTTTTGCCCAAAACTGGGGTTTAGTGGAGTTAGAAGTGGCACAGTTGGGAGGGTCTGTTTCCTGCCCACTCATGAAAGCTAGCAGCACAATCAGCAGTCTGTCATCTGCGCAGTGCCGTGCGCACCATCAGACTTCTGATCTTTTGCGACTCCCCTAAATTTCCATGCACTTCTCCCTTTTCACAGTCCAAACTCAAACTCCCCCCATATGAGTTTCAGCTGGATCTGGGATTTAGTGTCATAAGGGGTCCAATGCTGTAGAGAGTCTCCGTCTCCATCCTGCCAGAGAAAGCCAGCCAGATTCTCCAGCTCCCGCTCTCTCCATGCTCATCTCCATACCTCAGCTTTTTGCAGTTCCTCTGGGTCTCTGTGAGCCCCTCTTTCCTTCTAGCTGTAGAATTTCCACTCAGGCAGCTTTCCTGTGGTTCTGGATGATGTCTGTTCTGTCTTCTAGTTGTAGTTTGAAATTGTTGTGCGAGGCAGCAGTGTAGGTGTTTACCTATGCCGCCATCTTGGATTCTCATCAATTTTATTTTTAATGTTTCACATAAACATATCAATTACTTATGCATTTTCTCCTCTTTGGGTTATATAATTCATTTTTAAAACATGGCATCATATCCTATGAGTTACAATCTTTATGTAATTACAATGAAACATAATCCTTTTAAAAATATAAAAATAAATAAAATATTTATGTATGACAGTGATTTTGCTTTAGGTTAAAAAAAATACACTATGCGTACTTATTTTGTTTAGTTTGAAAGATAAAAGCATAGCAAATGCTTATAAATGCATTTTTTCTCTCCACTATCACAATCATATTCCTAAACACTAAGTAGTCCCTAAATACTTTGACATTTGCTGGAGATTTACATGTAGGAAAGTGATTTTGAACGCTCCCTTGATCAACCCTTGAAGGTGTAATGAAAGAAACAGGATTGGACAGAAGGAAAAATCCTACTAAGATGCAGTTGTATCCAAGATCTCAGTTCAGTCTAAGGGAGCAGTGAATCTAGGATGGCACTTAATTATTCTCTCATCCTGGGATAAGTGGGGAGGGATTTTCACCCCCTCTCCCCATTATCCAGTTATTGGATTGCAGTTGGCCTGAGAATCTTACCTTACTCTTTAGGTGGGGGAAGTCCAGTGGTTGGATTCAGCTAAGAAATGACATTACTTCCTGTCTCAATTATTGGGGATTGGAGAACTTGGATGGCATTGCATTGCTTTTATTTATATGCATTGCACTGAAAAGGATTAAGTAACAACTCATTAAAATCTCACAATTTTTTTTAGCTTCCTGTTCTAGCAACTTTGTCTTGGGCTTTTGACCTTTTGAATTCATAACAGTTCCACTTCTATGTATGTGCTAACAATTCAGAGTGTGTGGGTCAACAAATGTTATAGACTTTTTAAAATCTTTTTTGAATAATTAAACCTCATTTATTATCTACTTTACTGTAAGGGGATTTGAGGAAGTGATTACTAAAGAATAGAACCATAGCCTACTACACAAATAAATTAAACTTCTCTCTTATAATGCAGATGGAGAGAATGGTTATTGGCTAGACTGTTAAGATAATTTTATCCTTTCTTTAAACATTTTAGATGTTTATTTGCTAAGCAATAAGGCTCTTTCATAAAGAGTTTAATTTTTAAAAAATAACAATAATCTTTAAAACTTTTCCAAGGACTATTACATATATTTATCATGAAGATATTTATTTTCCATATAATATACTTCCTCTATGTAATTATTTAATAGAATTATTTGACTTTCTTATTCATTTAACTACCATACCCATTAAATTCTTGCAGAAGTTGAGTGTCTTCAATGTCTTTGATATTGTCACAGCATGCTATTTTCATAAAGAAGGCCAAATAATTAAGAGGTTTGGGTGATTTCCAAGGGACCTGGCTCTTTTACGAATAAACAGAGAGCTCACACAGTTCTTAAAAAATGATTAGGTATTTAAAGTTCTTTTCCAGCCAAGATGCACACAAATGATAATTCATGCCAGTCAGGTTTTCATGTCACCTTTTATAGAGCAGAGAAAGAAATCTTTGTCCAAACTGAAGGGATGTACTTTTAAAAAGAAATTATTATTTTATATAATGTATACTTAATGTTATGTCTTTAACATATATCTTCTGTTGGGTATTACATCTACTTTTTCCTTAAGAATTGTTGATCTAGTAAACACAACCTGATTTACTTTATTTCCTATATTTGTATCAAATTATACAAAGAATAATTTCATTGGTAAATTTGGGGAGTTAACTGAGCATAAAATCTGTTAAGAGTTAAAGGCTTTAAAAAAGAATTAAAGGCTTTTGTGTACTTTATGTATACTTTTTAAAAAATTGTTGTAATTGTATCATTGTTACAGAGATGCTACTTTTTATTTCTTGTTTTTGTTTTTTTAAGTATATTTTATTGATTTTTTACAGAGAGGAAGGGAGAAGGATAGAGAGTTAGAAACATCCATCAGCTGTCTCCTACACACCCCGTACTGGGGATGTGCCCACAACCAAGGTACATGCCCTTGACCGGAATTGAACTTGGGACCTTTAAGTCCACAGGCAGATGTTCTATCCACTGAACCAAACCGTTTTCTGCAGAGGTGCTAATTTTAAATGCCACAATGAAATACGATAACTCACCATTTTCAGGAATTTCTTAATGTTGCTTAAACACCAGATACTACTCTAATAAAAAGGTCCTTCAAATTTAAAGTAGATAATGTATATTAATTTAAAGTGACTATCAATATATTTTATAAAATAAAAGTTTTAGTAGTAAAGATTAGTTTTTAGCTTCTCTTTTTGCCTCTTTGCCAATATAGCTTTGTGAATTTTTAAATGGATAGTGTATTTTCTCTGATTTAAAAGTTATAATGGGATTGTCTTGAGACAGATGGCCCAGTATTTTAAATTCTGACCAATATTCAAGTTACTTTCTCAGAAAGAACACTTTGCATACTATTTGTTTTTATTATTTATTTTTCAGCGATAGGAAAAGAAATTAAAACTATAGGAGTGGCATAGTGGTTGAGTGTTAACCTATAAACCAGGAGGTCAGGGTTCGATTCTAGGTCAGGGCACATACCTGGTTGTAGGCTTAATTCACAGATGTGAGGCCTGCAGGATGTGGCTGATTAGTGTTTCTCTCTGATCATTGATGTTTCTATCTCTTGGTTTTCTTCTCCCTTCCTTTCTGAAATCAATTATTTATATATTCTATATAATAAAAGTCTAATATGCCAAGTGTCTGGTAGTCCAGTTGGCAGTTCAACCAAAGTGTAATATGCTAATCATATGCTAAGGCCACTGAACTGTTTGCTATGACATGCACTGACCACCAGGGGGGCAGGTATTAAATTCAGAAGCTGCCCCCTGGTGGTCAGTGCACACCCACAGGGGGAGCACTGCTCAGCCAGAAGCCGAACTTATAGCTGGTGAGTGCAGCTGTGGTGGCAGGAGCCTCTCCCGCCTTCATGGCAATGGCGAACATACATCTGCTGAGGGCTCCCAGACTGAGAGGGTGCAGGCGGGGCTGAGAGACCCTCTTTCAGAGTGCATGAATTTTGTGCACTTGGCCTCTACTGTGTGTGTGAGAGGCTTTTATATTTATATGATTCAAAAAATAATCTATGAGATTACAAATAAAAAGTAAATATATGAATCAAAATTTCATACTTTCATAGATACATTTTCTAGAAATATGTAAAACTTGGGTAGAAAAGAGTTTGAAAATTCCCAATTAATTTGAAAAGGGATTATTTAAAAAAATATATATATATATTTTATTGATTTTATACAGAGAAAAAAAGAGAGGGATAGAGAGTTAGAAACATCAATGAGAGAGAAACATTGATCAGCTGCCTCCTGCACACTCCCTACCGGTATGTGCCTGCAACCAAGGTACATGCCCTTGACCTGAATCAAACTTGGGACACTTGAATCTACTGGCCAGCACTCTATCCACTGAGCAAACCAGCTAGGGCTGAAAGGGGATGATTTTTGTTTAGAGTGTTCAACAGAATTGCCCATAACATATTATTATCACAGTCTACTACTACTGTTGTCCTACTTTACTCTATCACCCACCAGCAATGAATGATTATAGATGAGCTCCAAAAATATGTTATTTAAATATGTAATGCTGCAATAAAAACAATATTACTCATAATTTTGTAGCTCAAGAACATCCAATAAGTTTTTTTTTTTACCAAAATACTGATTCTTCAAGGGACTGATCCTGAATAGTTGACTATAAAATTCTGAATCAAACTCTTATACCATGAACACCAACTTACTCATGCTCCCTAGATTAAGTGAATAAATTGGAGGTCATTCAAGAGATATGATGTGTCAATCAGAACTTTTTGTATGTAAGTTAGAAAATTGCTTCTAAATTCAAGACTAATTATAGATATTTATAAAGAGAGACTATATGGTTCTTTCTCCAAGATAAAATCTTTTCAAAGTAGTGAGTGTATACACATTGGTTTAATTTGATATGAAATTTGAACTTTCTTGTGTCTTTCTTTTGGCTGCAAATATACATTGCACATAATCCTACACCTTGCAATTTTACTAATATTTATATGTGGTGTCTGACGGGGAAAAATATTCTGGTCAAAAAGATAAAATAAGCTTCCAAATTTATTAAATAAACAATTTGCTTGAATCAAAAAAGAAAAATGCATGAAATGAAATACCATGAGATATCTTTCAATGTTTGCACTATGACAGTTAACATACCCAGATTTCAATCTCAGTTTGCTTATGTAACCCTTCCCATATGGCAAAACTTTTTTTTTCTATTTCCCAAATAAACATATTTTTGTTAAGATCTCTCAATGCCTGGAGGCGGTTTTTTTTCTTTTTCTTTTTTTTTATCACCATAGAAACAACATATTTCTGTGGTTGTAATATTTTTATCTTGGCTTGTTTGTTTATAAAGACTAGAATCTAATTTTAAGTTATACTAAGTGCTTGGAAACTGGGCTCATTTTTCTGAATTTATTGCTATAGCTATAGATGACAGATAAATAGTTGGACTGATTTTTAGCCAGATAGGTATTCTGTTAAAATTATCTTTATTTTGATGATATATTTGTTTTGATATAAACATGTAAAGATAAGTTTAAATTCCTTAAAAGCAGACACTATTAACTCTTGCCTATTGTTCTTTGTTGATTACATAGTAAAATGCTTGACACATCATCTATCTATATAAAAGGCTAATATGCAAAGTGTCCCCTTGGGAGTATGACTGAGAGACCCGGAGGTCTATTGCTCACTAAGATGTGTGCTGACCAGCAGTGGACGGCACTGAAGGAAGGCCCTGGCCAGCAGCCAGAAGGCTCTGACAAGCTCTGATCGCCCGCCAGGCCTAGGAACCCTACCCGTGTGTGAGTTAATTCACTGGACCTCTAGTAGGTGATAATTATATGTTAGACTGAGTGACAGTGTTTTTTGAATGACTCTCTCTTCAGAGTCATTACATATATCCAGAGAGTATAATGTAAAAATAAGTAAGGCACATATCAATAAAAATTGGTTTAAATATCATTCCACATATCTAATACTTAATATATGAATGTGTACATATTATTTCCATTAATCTGTGCTTTGCTCATTATATTCAGGATGGTGGCAATTATTACCTATCTTAACACAAAATTTCTTCCTCAAAGAAAAGACATAGTGTTTCAAAAGCTATTTGAATTTGTTTTACCATCTTATTTATTCTATCATTAATAACTGAGTTAAGTAAAACCTTTGATAGGTGTTCATTTTTATGATTATATTAGAATCATTTTACCTTTTACATTTTACTTAGTCACTTTACCAGGTCCCACATTTCTACATCTTAGGTATAAGGCTGGAAATTCTAAAAAGAAAAACTATAAAGTTGATTGATAGGAAGTAAACTGCTTTTGGGTAACATGAAATTTATGAAATGTAAAAAAATTAGATCCCAAAAGTGCAAAGTAAATAACTCAATCTTTATGCAATGCATGGCATTGCTACAAACTTCTAATGAAAAATACAGGGAAGAAAGATTAGATAGTTCTGAGTTAGAAAGACACATATTCAAACCGCATTCAATAAAATTAATTTAGACCAAGGCATTTAGTTCATAATGGAGAAACTAGAGGTTGAAAATGCCTCTAGTATGAATTCTATTCATTTGCAGTTACCAAATTTACCCAGGAGTATAGTTTAAATTTTATACATTTTGACAAGTTGCTTGTTACTTTTAATCACATCCCTCTAATGGCAGCTTTACATAAAACATATCATATTCCTGAACATTTTTAGCACATAATTATACTTGATTATCATATCTTTTAAAAGATCAGAAGCTGAACTAGGCTTATTAGTAAAATAAAAATGTATATTGAAAAACTAGCTAATTTAATAACCTAAGGAAAATAGAAAAAAATATAGAAATGCCTTTGTTTTCGTTCTCATCACATGTTTGTTCACTGTGGCATGACTGGTACTGCAGAGGAATCCCCAATTCCCTCCTTAATCAGAGATCCTAGAAAACACCTCCTGGGGGGAAAAACACACAAACAAACACAAACAAACACAGCATCATAGGATTTTGATTTACTTTGTCTTGCAAGATAAAAAGCATCTTTACATTTTGTATTGGTCAATGGAGCCTTGATCTATGTTTATTTGGAAGATGCCAATCTGTATATATTTTTCTTTTTTTGTAAAATACATTTTTATTGATTTCAGAGAGGAAGGATGAGGGAGAGAGAGATGGAAACATCAATGATGAGAGAGGAAGTCATCAATCAGCTGCCTCATGCACACTCCCCTGGGGACCAACCCCTCACTGAGCAAGTGTCCTGACCAGGAATCGAACTGTGACCTCCTGGTTCATAGGTCGATGTTCAACCACTGAGCCACACCAGCCAGGCTGCATTTTCAATTTAAATACCTTCTAGCAAAGAGACTCGCAGAAAACTGACTTTTAATTTTGACTCACTATGTGAAGAATGCAAGTTTTGACGGATTAGGTGCCACAAAAGAAAATCAGGGTTGCCTATGAATTTATTTCTAATTTAAAATTCAAAGAATCAGGGCTCATGGGAATTTAAAAAATATTATTAAAAAGGTGAGTCTGACATAGGTTTACTTTATGGATAGCTCTCCAGGTTATATATTTGTGATATAGGTTGACAGCAAGCAATATCTTCTTTTTATCAGTTGGGCAGCTAAGGGATCACAAGGTAAATGATTTCCTAGAGTTCACTTGATAAACACAAGCAGTCCTCAGTCTCCACTACTAGGAAAACAAACAAACAAAAACCATGTATGATTTTCCTAGCTATCCCACCTTCTCCCAACAAGGAATCTCAAAACTCATTATTTAAGATAAAATAATTTTACTCATTCACAATTAAAATCCACGCATTTCAATATTTTACATTAAATGATTGTCAAAATTATTTAACTATTAATAGTTTGCATAAATGATATTGTATGTGTGTTGAAAATATGCAAATGAAGTGGTGAGTTTCTGTAATATGTGTGATGGTTTATTTATGTGTCAGTGTCACTGGGTATGGGGTACCCAGATCAAACGTTACTTCTGGGAGTGTATGTGAGGGTGTTTCTCAGTGCGGTGAGCATTTGAATCAGTGGACTCAGTCAAGTAGATTGTTCTTCACAATGTGGGCTGTCATCATCTTATCCTTGAAGAGACCGGATAGAATATAAAGCAGAGGAAGGCTGAATTCACCTTGTTTTCCTGCCTCATTGTATGAACTCAGACATCAACTCTCACCTCATCTTCCTCCCTCAGACTGATGTTTATACCATTGGCTTTTGTAGTTCACAGACCATCTTGGGTCTGCAGTTTGCAGACAGCAGATGACAAGACTTGTCAGCTTCTGTAATCAGATGAGCCCATTTCTCATAATCAATCAATCTACATACCTGGAGAACCCTGACTTACATAATATCTCAGTGACTAAAACTAAACTAAAACTGTCTCGACCCCCAGGTTGAGAACCGCTAGCAGGGTCGCCTAAGACAATCAGAAAACACAAATATTTACATTACGATTCATAACAGTAGCAAAATTACAGTTATGAAGTATCAACGAAAATAAATGTATGGTTGGGGGTCACCACCACATGAGGAACTATATTAAAGAGTTGAGGCATTAGAAAGGTTGAGAACCACTGTTCTATGTGAATGTTTTCAATCCTTTTTTTTTTTTAATAATGAACTTACTTATTTCTTTAATATAATTGCATACTTATTTCTTTAACAAAAAATTTCAACTCTATTTTAAACCACTCCATCTATAAAAGCCCAGTGACTGGAATGGCGGAATGACCAGAATGATGGGAAGGACTAGTGGCTATGACATATACTGCAGCAGCCAACCAGCCTGATCCAAGCCTCAATCAGCCCTCCACCGCCCTGGCTGGCCCCACCCCTGAAAGACCTCCAACATCTTCATGAGGGTCAGGGCCGGCCAGCCCCTTATTAACTCCCAACACCCCAACTAGGGGCAGAGGTGGATGGCCAATCACTGGTGGCCTCTTCCTCCAGCCCCAACCCCAGTCAGTCCCAACACTTTAATGGGGGCGGGGCCGGCCAGCCAACCTCCCAAGGCCCTCCCTCTTGCTGGCCTGGCCTGATGGGCTGTCTTTGGGGAGGGCTGGCCGGACCTCATCTGTGGACAAATTTATGCACTAGGCCTCTAGTATTCTATTAAAAGTACATTTTTTAAACTAACAAATGATCAACTAATAAAAAAATGTTACTAGGCAATATTAGAAGCATAAATCTACATAATTATTCTGTAATTAAGGATAGAAAAAAATCACAACTCATAGGTTATTTCAAGAACCTTTAAATAGAGAAATGTTTATAAGAAATAATGCATAGAGATAGGTAAAATATAAATCTACCTCACACATTCAATACTTCTAATGCCATCACTATACTGAGGGAATTATTATATATCAAAAGACAAAGTTGTATGCTGGGGACTCACTCATTCAAATACATTCTTGTTTTCTTCTTTTGAAGGTAGGAGGTTGGGCAATGAAGAAATATGCTGACCAACTGAAAGGACTTTATTGCTCATTCTCTTGTTTTATGAAAACAATTTTTAAAAAATATATATTTGTAGTGATTTCAGAGAGCAAAGGAGAGGGAGAAACAGAAACATCAATGATGAGAGAGAATCACTGATTGGCTGCCTTCTGCATGTCCCCCTTTGAGGACCGAGCCTGAAACTCTGGCATGTGACCTTGACTGGAATTGAACCTGGTACCCTTTAGTCTGAAAGCCGACACTCTATCCACTGAGCCAAACCAGTTAGGGCTGAAAACAATTATTTACCTAAAATCATATATTTCAGGCAAATTGGCTGTTAAATGTTGGAAATATGAAATTGTCATTTCTCTGATAGAAATCTTTGCTTGGCAAATGGAGTGGCCATCTTTCAACGAGTTTCTCAGATCCTTTCACGTTTGCCTGCCTTCATAACTCAGCATCCTGCTCCCTCCCCAGCTTCAGTGGCACTCTCACAGGTGACTAAGTCCTCTGGGCACTTCAGGGCTCAGTTGAAAGGATGGAGTAGGACATGGGGTTTGGCTTTCTGGCAACTGCCAAGATGTAATCCCAGAACAGTCAAGTATTAATTTCTTCATAAAACACGTTGAATAAGGTCGCATTGGGATTAAGAAAAAAAAATCAGCAAATGAGCAATATATTTCCCTCACTCTGTAAGATTATTTCAAATCATGACTTTCTATGTAGTCCGTGGTGCCATGTTTTGTAGCTAAGCAGATGAAAGTATCAGGCCATTGTCAGTGTCACTTCAAGTCTCAACAGGAAGCAATAGGGTATCACCTAGTATTCACTTTCCAGTCTAGCCTGTCCCTTCTCTTTTTGGTACGGATATTATTCCTTACTAATTTAGCATTATTGGTGATTTTTTAAGGTCCACTTTCTGGGGAACTTTAGACAAAACAGCATACAATCCCTGAATCTTATCTGGAGCTTCACCTGCATGATTTGTAGGTGTAAAGCATTTGGACTATGACATGGAAGGTTAGCTCTCTTCAAAACAATTACATTCCTGCCGAGACCGGTTTGGCTCAGTGGATAGAGCGTCGGCTTGCAGACTAAAAGATACCAGGTTTGATTCCGGTCAGGGGCATGTACCTTGCTTGCGGGCACATCTCCACTGTGGGGCGTGCAGGAGGCGGCTGATCGATGTCTCTCTCTCATCGATGTTTCTGACTTTCTATCTCTCTCCCTTCCTCTCTGTAAAAAATCATAAGATATATTAAAAACAAACAAACAACTACATTCCTAATTCTGGCATTTTTCATTATTGGGCTTGAGTAATAAAATCAAGAGTCATATATTTATTCACCAAACATTTATTGAGCACCTGTGCCTTTTAGTCACAGTGCTAGATCTTGAAGCACAAAAATGAAAGAGATATAATACTAGGACTCAAGAGACCATGCCTCCAGCATATGGTTTTATGTTTTTCTAATATAAGAACAAACAATGGCATTGATTTTTACCTGAATTTTATTTTATATTTAATCAAAATCAAAGCTACATTTGGTTAACTGGGGGTGTCCTATGAATACTGTATATACTTTGTAACATTACCTTGAATCTGCTCAAACATACATAGTAAGTTTGAGTATGTTTATGTTTAGAAATTGAGGAACTTGGGGCCCAGAATAGTTGTTAGTTATCGCATGTCACACAGATGGAAAGAAGGAAATCATGCAGATCTTGTCTGACCACCAATTCAAGCTGTTTCTATAGCCACTCCTTTTCTTTTCCCCCTCCTCATGATACCCTCACTTAGAATTTCTGCTGAACTGTCAGTCTTAGAGCACTGTCACCCCTGTTTCAGCCACCATGGGGACAGAGCTCACTGTTCATACATGCAGTGAAGTAGTGCAGTGCTCAAGGCCACGCTTCAGCCCAGACCGGTTTGGCTCAGTGGATAGAGCGTTGGCTTTCGGACTGAAAGGTCCCAGGTTCGATTTCGGTCAAGGGCATGTACCTTGCTTGCAAGCACATCTGGGGTGTGCAGGAGGCGGCTGATCGATGTTTCTCTCTCATTGATGTTTCTCACTTCCTATCTCTCTCCCTTCCTCTCTGTAAAAAGTCAATAAAATATATTAAAAAAAAAAAAAGACCACACTTCATCTTCCAAAAGGAAGCGAAATCTTCCAGGGGTGCAAGGATATATTTTCTTTTCTTTCTGGAATTTTTCAATTCTACAAATAGAATACACTAATGTGTTTTTGATTGCATATATTTACATTTCAATAATTATCTAAAATTAACACCGGCTTATTCTGGAATAAGGAAAAGCCTTGCCAACATCTTGCCAATGTGTGATTAAGTTTGGCATTGACAATCATGTTGTTGCCAGTAGTATGCTAATTGTAGAGAGCTACAATTAGAAAATAACAGAAGAAGTTGGCAGACTTCACGTTACTTAATGGCAAGTAAAGACTATTAAAGGAAGAGGTCATCAATCAGAATCTGGGGGAAAAAATGAACGAAAACAAATTATTTCTTCAAAATAAGAAAGACCTGGGCTCAAGAAGATAGTCTTTTTGAACAAATCAAAACCCTAATCCCATACATAGTCTTTAGAAATGTTGAGTTCAGATAGGCCATCTTTCAGAAGCATATTTGGGGTTGGTTAAACAACAGAAAAAGAAGGATGTGACTAAGCTGGTATGGCTTAGTGGTTCAGTGTTGACCTGTGAGCATGGAGGTCACGGTTGATTCCTGGTCAGGGCACATGCCTGGGCTGTGATTAATTCCCAGTGTGGATAATGCATGAAACATCCAATCAATGATTGAGAAGAAAGGAGAGGAGAGGAGAGTGAAGGGGAAGGGGAATAAGAAAGGGAAGGGAAACAGAAAAAGAAAGAAAAAAAGAGAAAAGAAAAATGAAAAAACAAACAAAACTACTGTCTAGAGCAGTGGTTCTCATCCTTCCTAATGCCACATCCCTTTAATGCAGTTCCTCATGTTGTGGTGACCCCCAACCATAAAAGTATTTTCGTTGTGGGGGTCACCACAACATGAGGAACTGCTTTAAAGGGACGTGGCATTAGGAAGGTTGAGAACCACTGGTCTAGAGGCTGCTGTTAATGTGCTACTGTTAAGAGTATGTGCTTGTCCCTTATTAGCTAGCTTCCATAGGTGTATGTTGAAGGGTGGCCCTGATTAATTGAGATGGGTTTATGACCAGGTCTGGTGTTTAGTTGTTACTATGAGTAATAAATAATCAGTCATTCTCATTCTGAAAATTAAGTGCAGCATGTTTTTTCCCTAACACCCCCTATTTTTTTTTATAGCACTAGGGATAGAATGTTATCACTACTCCTGGCTCTCTTTTAAGTTGATGTCTCTCTTGAGGGTGTCTGGTTTTCAGTTTGAGGACTGATAAGCATCATTTTCCCTCTATTAATATTATTGTTCAATTATTTGTTGACTCGTGTCTGAGAGGAGGCTGAAGACCTTTTGTCATTTAGAAATACAATTTTATGGGTAAACTATTATTTCTCAATACATTTTTAAACCCTTTTGTCAATCTTCAAAGCCTTCCAATTACAATATTAAACTTCAGGGTAAGCTTTTAAGGCTCTGCACAATGAACAGCCAAGGACTTTGAGGCATATCACAAGGACTCTTAAGTATTGTAAGGAGGAACCAAATAGTGCTTGGAAAAAATGCTTCAAGATTTCTCAGACTTGACAAAGAAGGGAGGCCCTACAGCCTTACTAAGATTATCTTGGTACAAAACCAGGTTATCTTCTGCTTTAGCTTATAGATAGTTAGCTTAACTAAGAATTTACTGTTATACTCATTGTTGGTGTTAATCCAGGTGTCATACAAAGTTTACCAAGTTTATGTTATTATCCATAACCGTTTAAGCATAGGAATTTAATCAGTGATGTGACCCTGGAAAGTAACAGATAGTTCCAAATTCTGCTAAGAATAGGGTTGACTTCAGTTCATAATTTCAGGTAAGAAACGTCCCAAAGTCTCCTTTTCTTTACCTAAAAGATAGCATCGTAAACTGCATTTAACTTTTTTTGAACTATATGTCTTTTACATAAATAGCAAATGCCTATGAATAATAGAAAGTACTAGAAAATAATAGAGGATACCAATTTGGGGCATTTTCACTTATTCTTCTACAAGTGCCTTTTTGCATTGTGAAAACGTAGTGTAAGCTTCATTTCCTGTAAAAGTTCTAAACTACAATCAGAAGTAATTTACATAAAAGACAGCAGGTACGAACATTTTGCAGCATATTTTTCCCCCCTCTGTACAGGAAGAGAAAGAGAGACAGAAAGAAAAGAAAATCATCAAAGAGTTTATGAGGTCGTATCTGAAATGAAGTCGAACATTAAAAAACAGCCCTTGGCTTTTGATGGAAAATCACTTAAAGTCATCCAGGTTCCATGAAATGCATTTAAAGCAATATAGCAGATGGGGCTTTGAGTAACATCTTGAGTTAATTTATTTTTGAAATACACAATGAGTTTTTTATAATATAATTGAATTAGAATCAGAGGGAGTATCTCTTGTTATTTTATAGTTACCTTACAAAAGTATCAGAATATTTGTGGAATTATTTTTATACATGTAAGCTATCCTCTTAAATGAACATCAGACATATAGCTTAAAAATGTTCCTTTTAGTTTAATTCTGAGAAGTTGCAAAGATTATAAAGCTACTCCTGTGATGCTCCTGAGCCAACCAGCTTGTGTGACATTGAACAAAGTCTTAGTTGATACTATGATAGACTTTGAATTTCTGATTGTATTTATCTTATATAGTAAAAGCATAGTATGCAAACTGTCCCCTCAAATGGGAGTTGTCTGGGAGTTCGACTGGAGGGGGGGTGGCAGCCAGGGGAAGGGAGGGAGGCCTCAGCTGCGGCCATGGCAGGCACCTGGGGCAGGAAAGGAGTACCCAGCTGGCAACCAGCAGCTGTTAGGAACTCTATGAGTGCATGAATTTCATGCACAGTATATTAAAATAAGTAATTAGCTTGATTTTTCATAAAAAAGCCTTTAATCTCTTCTCAGCTTCTGCTATGTAGAAATAAGAAGCCATACTTTAAGTTCAAAATTAACTACTTGTAGCAAATTTATTAATTAAATTAAGAGAGAATGTGTGTGGTGTGCTTCAAATCTCAAGGATGCCTACTTTCTCTTTCATTTTTGATATGAAAAAAAACTGAAATAATAAATATGAATAAGGTGACATGAAACTAGTAATCATTTTACTTATGGCTTGGCATAGTATACTTCCTTCTGTAGTTTTTTAAAAAATATTTATAATCTGAGAAAGCTAAATAATACTGACCAAGTACAACTTGGGAAAATATTTTTTCCCCAAATTCAACTTCCCATTTTTGTTACACTTAGAAAAACATAACATCATTTATCTTCTTAGCATCAATCATATTAAAACCCTGTAATCTCTTTGAGGAATCTTGGAAGCCTGGAGAAAAACGGAAAGAAAGAACATGCATTGCTCTTTGCTGTGTTTTGTTTGAATATCTCCTGAGAAGAGACGGTGTAGCAGAACCCTGAGCGTTCACCGTTCTTCATCTGCAGTCCAATTTTCTCTTGGCTTCCCAAGGACACAAGGTTCTTTCTGGCGCATAGAAGCTACTGTAAGACATCGCCCACACAGAGGCATCCATCATACACTGCTTGGTAGATTTGAGGATGACAGGTAACTTGTCAGCAGGCACACTCCTCGCCTTCCTCTGTTGCCGCCTGGCAGACGCTCTTCACTCTTTATTGAGCTTTCTTTTGGCAGACACGTTTGGAAAACAGAGCGATCTAATCAAAGCGTCCGTGAGACTCCTGACGGAACATGTGCCACTCTGGAAGCATTTGCACTTACCATATGGCAAGGGCATCTTACACTCTGAAAGGATGATCATTTGAGTTTCATCCTTTGAAAAGCATGCAGGATTTATAATGGTGCAAATGCACCCATCTTAAGGCAATTTATAAGTTGCAGTTAAATCAAAGAGAAGGTTGAGTGTGAATTCCATGATAGTATAGACATGCATTATCCCGAGGAGAAACCAAGATGGCAGCATAGGTGAACACATAAACTGCTGCTTCACACAATATTTTCAAAACTACAGCTAAAAGACAGATTGGACATTATCTAGAACCACAGGAAAGCTGGCTGAGTGGAAATTCTACAACTAGAAGGAAAGAGAATGGCTCATGGAGACTCAGAGGTGCTGCAAAAACAAGCTGAGGTACGAAGACATCCACGTGGAGAGGATGGGCAGCAGAGGGCCTGGCTGGCTTCCTCTAGTGGGAGGTAGATAGAAACTCCCAACTACACTGAATCCCAGTTCCGACTGCACTGAATCCCAGTTCTAGGTGAGACTCATACGGGGGGAGTTTGGACTGTTGGGGAAAGGGAGGAGTGCACTGAAACTTAGAGGAGCCCAAAACAGCAAAGGTCTAGAGGTATGTGTGCGAGTGCGTGCAGAGAGGACTGACTGCAAATTGTGTTGCTGGCTTTCTCTAGCAGGAGGAAAATGGAACCTCCCAACTGTGCTGAACTCCACTTCCAACTGCACAGAAACCCAGTTTTGGGAGAGACCCTGGGGACCCACACTCGTAGGGGTCCCCAGAACACATGGAAACTCAGGGGAGCTGCAAAAGCCAGAGGGCTGGAGGTGCATATTCGAGTGCGTACAGAGAGGGCTGAAGCAATTATCAAAGTACACAGACCCAGGAGCCTCATAGGACAGTGCTGACAGGATCCAAGGCTATCTGCTCAGCCCTGAGACTCCATCCCATCCAAGCAGAGCACAGAGGCTTTTGCAATTTTGAAAGTCTTGTCTCATTGGGCTGACTCCAGCCCAGGAGTTCTCCTGGCATAGACATAGCTGATCCTCACAACCAATTGGCCTGGAGGTCAATCCCCCCCATCCCCCCGCAGTGTTACCAACAGCAATCAAGACTGAACTACAACAAGGCTGTACACATAGTCCACAAAGGGGTGCACCAAGAATGTCCACCTCAGGTAACTGGGGAGACTGAGCTACTGGGCCATATAGGACAACTAGCACACAAAGCAACTCTACCAACTCAGGGAGGCAGTGAAAATGCGGAGACAAAGGAAGAGATCACAAACAAAAAGAAATGGAGGAAAACAAATGACTGGATATAGAGTTCAAGACCACAGTTATAAGGTTTTTAAGAATTTCCTAGAAGAAGTCAATAAATTTAGTAAGACCCTCAAGGATATGAAAAAGGAGCAACTAGAAATTAAGCATACACTGAGTGAAATAAAAAAAATATATATTATACAGAGACCTAACAACAGACTAGAGAAACATAAAAGTCAAGTCAAAGATTTGAAATACAAAGAAGCAGAAAACACTCAACTGGAAAAGCAAAAAGAAAAAGGAATAAAAAAATTTGAAGATAGTATAAGGAGCCTCTGGTACAACTTCAAGCATACCAACATTAGAATTATGGGGGTGCCCCTTCCTCATCTTCTTCCTTCTCCACCCTCTAACCCCTGCCTGTCCCCCTACTTTCCTTCAGGTCCATCTCCCCTCCTCTCTTGATTTGGCAAGATAAGGAGGAGGGAGATCTGATAATTTGGGTTACTGTGTAGGTGGCCTCTTTCATTCATTCTAAACAAAGCTGAGCCACCTGCTGCTGATGCCATGGCCCCTACCATCACCTCTTGGTTGGCCCAGGGTTCCCGGGGTATGCTAACTGTGCACTGAGTGAGCTCCCATGAGCATCCACACCCATGGGACTGCTCTAATGCTAGGGCTTTGTTTATAAGAGCAGGGGTCAGGGGTGGGGTAGAGGTAGATGCCAGATACCTGGAGCTATGACCTCAGGGACCAGAGGGTTGCCTCTAAGCCTGAGGCATCACCACAGGGAGGCTGCAAGGACAGTTGACAGGTGTGTGACATGGCAGGGAGGCACTGAGGAGGTGTGCTGCCCAGAGGCCCAGGGAGGTCAAGGGGCAGGGCTGGTGCCATCTTTGTCAGGTTAATTTGCATACTCCTGATGGGCTATGGGTATCACAAAATGACAGTCAATTTACATATTTCTCTTTTATTATATAGATATAAACATAAGGTCCATGGAATAGAAGTATATACCAATTCCTAGAAATAAATATATTTGAAAGTAGGTCATAATGTATTGAAATATACATTGTTTAAATTTATATCTGATTTTGGACTTCAGTTCTGCTATTGATCTATTCTACCAGATGTTCACTTGGTAATAAATTGTTAAATTATATGAATATAAGCATATATATTTTCTTTCCTATTTTATTTTTGAAACCAAAGAAACATACTTTTTATAATGATATGCCCTTGCTACACTTTACAGTAAAAAAAAGTTTTTTTTCCATTAAATCTTTGACTAACTAGAAAATTAATGAAACTATTTCTGCATAAGGCTCAATTAGAACATATGTTTGCATACTAAATGTACTATACCAACAAATACAAGCAAATAGCATCAACAATTATGTATCCATACATATTGCACATGAATCTACAATTGTAAGTAAAACTGTTGTTTCCTAAGAGCACAGAAAACAAGAGGTTGGAGAAAAAAAGAGGTTGAAGCTGAGTTACAGCAGTAGTCATAGAGTATTGCTCATATTATTTATTTTGTAGGCTAGAAGGTCAATGGACTTGGCAGGCCAGTTCTGTGAAAAGTACAGGTTTAACTTTTTTTTTAACTTTGTGAAAAATTTCAAGAACAAAATGCATTTCAAGTCTCTTTTATCCTTTCAATAATAAATGAATAAATTATAAATCATTCAAGTTTACTCTTTTAAACAAAAGTTCATAGGAAGATCTTATCATACTTATTTGAAAAAATCTCCATTCAAAATTATTCTCAGAGCAATGTTGGATTGGAATTTTTCAATTTTATCCTGATATTCATTTCCAAAGTTTGATATTGCAAATATGAAAATATGTAAATACAAATTTTGTAACATATGTCACCCAGCATTGTTGACCCATAATTATCTGGCTTTACAAAATAGCCCACAATGCCCATATCCAAAAAGAAAGTATACAAGTAATATATATTATATATACTCTTGATTGGACAATCAGATAATTGCCCCCTACTCCCTCACTCATGCCCTCATCCCCCTGGTGTCTGTGACCATTGATTAGGCTTATATGCAATTCTTTGGTTGATCTCTCTCCCTTACCCACACCTCCCCTACCTTCCCTCTGAGGTTTGATGGTCTGATCAATGCTTCTCTGTCTCTGGACCTGTTTTTGTTTATAAGTTTATGTGTATGTGGTTCATTACATTCCACAAATGAGTGGTATCATGTGATATTATCTTTCTCTTACTGACTTATTTTGCTTAGCATAATGCTCTCCAGTTCCATCCATGGTATTGCAAATTAAGAATTCCTTCTTTTTTACTGCAGCGTAGTATTCCATTGTATAGACGAACCACAGTTTTTTAATCCACTCATCTGCTGATGGGCACTTAGGCTGTTTCCAAGTCTTAGCTATGGTAAATTGTGTTGCTATGAACATGGGGGTGCATATATTCTATGTGATTGGTGTTTCTAGTTTCTTGGGATATATTCCTAAAAGTAGAATCACTGGGTCAAATGGGAGTTCCGTTTTTAGTTTTTTGAGGAAACTCTGTACTGTTCTCCACAGTGGTTGCACCAAGCTGCATTACTGCCAGCAGTGCACGGGAGTCCCTTTTTCTCCACATCCTTGCCAGCATTTGTTATTTGTTGATTTGTTGATGATAGCCATTCTGACAGGTATGAGATAGTACTGTACTGTCATTTATTTGCATCTCACAGATGATTAGTTACTTTGAGAATGTTTTCATATGTCTCCTGGGTCTTCCTTATGTCTTCTTTCAAAAAGTATATATTTAGCCAAAACTGGTTTGGCTCAGTGGATAGAGCATTGGCCTGTGGACTGAAAGGTCCCAGGTTTGACTCCAGTCAAGGGCATGTACCTTGATTGTGGGCACATCCCCAGTTGGGGGCATGCAAGAGGAAGTTGATCGATGTCTCTCTCTCATCAATGTTTCTAACTCTCTATCCCTCTCCTTTCCTCTCTATAAAAAAATAAATAAAAATATATTTTTAAAAAGTATCTATTTAAGTCCTTTGCCAACTTTTTGATTGGGTTGTTTATCTTTTTGTTAACTTGTGTGAGCTGAAGATTAAACCCTTATGGGAGATACATTGGGAAAATGTTCTCCCATGCAGTTGGGTTACTTGTTGATTTCTTGAAGCTTTTTATTTTGATCAAGTCCCATTTGTTTATTTCCTCTTTAGTTTCCATTGCCCTCGGAGGGGTATCGGTGAAGATATAGCTTCAGCATATGTCTGAGGTTTTGCTGTCGGTAGATTCTTCTAATATTTTTATGGTTTTCTGTCATAAATTTAAGTCTTTTATCCATTTTTGAGTAGCCTGCTTCTTCAATTGTTTTGTTGTCCCTCACCAACCCCCTGCTGGCCTAATTGCCCCACACTGCATGCTTGTTCAGCAGTTTGGTTGTCCCTCAGTAATCCCCCTGCCAGTCTGGTCATATTACATATTACCTCTTTATTATAAAGGATAACTTAAATCCTAGTGTGTTAGTGTTATTTTTCTTGGGATATTTCTGTAGTATTTCCTAATATTGAACAGTAGCTTGGGCATATGATCCATTTGTCAGTGCTTTACTTTTCTTTTTGCTGGCCTAACTATTTCAGAATGGGAGGCCAACATCACTAAATTCTTTATATGACTTGATAAAAGTTATTCTACTCTAGGAGCATGTAATTACAGAAATCATCTGATGTTAGGAGATATTTAGTTAACTAACCAACATGAAGAATACTGTAAACTCTGAAATGAGAGATAAATACAGAAGATTAGCATCCATTCTAAGATAAATGTGTCTCCAGATCTTGAACAGGTGTTACCAGGTGTATATAATTTTCCTTGGTCCTCAAAATCAAATTTCAGAACGAATTCTTGTAATTCCTTCAAGGTATGACCTGTTTTCACACTTATCAGGACCAGCATGTCAATAGGTGGCATCTTTTATGACCAAACCCTAAGAGATGGCCTGGTGGACAGAAAAGGAGGAAAGAACAGTTTCTGAAGCATTTATTCTTGCCTCAAAGGAAAGGGTCTGTGGAGCATCTTTTAACATAACAGAAGTGTCATCTCTTAATAGGGAAAGATGAGCCTACTCTTCAGCTTCTGACCTTTGGTGATGTCTAAAGAATAAACTTCCTCAAGGGCATTTCCCCAGATATTCTCATCCCGTGTTTCAGAGCACGAGGTTTCTCCCAACCAGAATCCCGACATCAGTGACACTGATCTTTCCTGGCTAAGCATTCCTACATTTCTGGAGCTCTGGGCCTCTAATGACTTGTCCTTGAGACAATGTCGCCTGTCAGCTGAGTCTGCAACTTGCAGAAATAGCTCTGCCTTGGTATCCTGACAGTCGCCTGCCTTTGGCTGAAAGAATCCTATGGAAGGGTGTGGCCTGGGCATGAATGTGATGGTGGGTCCATGTCAAGTATGCTTCTGAGGGAGGGAGAGTTAAGTGACACCTTTTCATGACTTGTCTTCTGAGGGACATATCAAGGACTGTATCTCAGGGCAGGGCTATCAGCTTCAGTCTCCCATATGTCTGAGATTCCCTCCATGGGTGTTCACTTCACACATATTTAGGTTGGCTATGCGTGGGTGCCCACAGTGTTTCTTGGTGTCACGTGCCTTAGCAGCAACAGGGCAACAGTATTGTAAGTGTCAGCCTGAGGCAAGGGGTTGTTGCTGTATGCTGGTGTGCAATCCGTCACCATGGAGGAGGCTGCGCAGGGCACATGCAAAGTCGCTTGCTCTAAAGCTGGGTCAGGTGAAGCGAACAGTGTCTAAAGTGATAGCTCTGTCACAGCGTTCCCTGAAAATGGAACTCTGAATTGTATAAAACAGTTAAGTCTGTTCATGAGAATGTAATACATTTTATCTTCTCCCATTCTAGTATCTTAATCAAAGCAAGTATATTTCTCAGTGGATCTCAGCTGAGATTAATTATACCACCTGGTTTATTTTTAATAAGCAAGCTCAAATATTTAAAATATTCTATGTTCACTGGAATATTTTAATATGGATTTGAAAACTAACCCTCTAAGGTTTTACTTTGAAAAATGTTTTAATCCTCCTAATTGAGTTATGAGTGAGGAGTGACCTACATCAGATGATTTATATTTTCCCCCTAATAGGTGGTAGGAGAAAGAGAACAGCATGTTTGGTCCGAAAATAAGCAGCCTGGTTTGTCTGAATATATTTATAGCTGGTATATTATCTTTTGCTCTTTATGCTCGGAAGATTAGGACTCAATGCATTTTGAAGGAGAAAAAAAGTAGAACTAGCCTGGGAAGTAAAACTATTAAGAGCAATGGACTTTCCCACCATGAAACTGCACAAAAGACATACATATTGAGACCTATCAAATGTGCCTTTAACTTCTGCACGGGGGGTAGGGGACTCACAGAGAAAGAACACAGGCAGTTCTGAGAGGAGCCCGAAACCAAGGTCAAGCTATCAAGTATGAAATGGCTGAGTTTATACTAGTTCCAAACAATTTCACACTGCAGGTGGAATGAGATCTAAGAGATGAAAGCAGTTAAGACAAACGATTTGAAATGGAGAGATAGGGAAAAGCAGGTATCTTACATCCTGCTAAATATCATTGGCTTTCTGTCATTTTAAAATGGCCTCATGTGCGTTTTCACACCCACGACCACACATTTATATTTACAATAAAGGTGCGTATCTTTTCGTCAATGGTCTGCCTCACTCCTACTAAAAAGCCTCCGTATCTGGGTCACAGGTCATCAGCCTATGGTGCTTAGTACTCTTTCATGTTGTAGGACATCTGCTGGCTGCTGGTCAAACCCCTGAGTTCTTGCAGGTTTTCGCCCTGGTTTATTATGATTCTCTCCAGATGATTCCTGTCTCAGTTCTGCTGGTTTTATTATTCATAGACATCAGCTTGCCACACCTGGGTATCTTTGCTTGACTCCTCACCTTTTCCTCCTCCATGCCCTTTACTATGCTGCCTCCACTATTTTTTTCCTATAGTACTCTTGAACTCCCCGAACTGATACCCCCTATAATCTGCTTCAAGCATCACACTCTCAGTCTGATGTTTGTCCCCTCATCTTTCTCATTCGTTCCCTCTTGCTCTGACTTTTAAAATAAATCATTAAAGCTTATGAGCACCTGCAATGCATTTTACCCATGGTTGTCCAATAACCCCTTCATGCCGTCACTTGCTTCATTTAGCTTAAATTTTATAATCAGTTTCTAAATATACTCCAACTCTCTTGCCCTTCTCTCACTTTTTGATAGTTTTTTTTTTAAAAACAAAAAACATATTTAAATCCAATTATTTATCTAATCCAAGCCTACATTCCTGTAGCTGAATGGAAGGAACATATCACTCTCACTAGTTTGTTTTTAATACTAGAGGCCTGGTGCACAACATTCGTGCACTGGAGGGGGGAGTTCCTCAGCCCGGCCTGCACCCTTTCACAGTCTGGGAGGTCTTGAGAGATGCCCAACTGATGGCTTAGGCCTGCTCTCCACTGCCATTCCCCACATCCTCAGCACTGCCGCAGAGGTGGGAGTGGCTCCCGCCACCGTTGCTGCATTTGCTGCCTGCCAGCCATCAGCCCAGCATCTGGCTAAGCAGCGCTCTCCCTGTGGGAGTGTACTGACCACCATGGGGCAGCTCCTGCATTGAGTGTCTGCCTCCTGGTGGTCAGTCCACATCATAGCAACTGGTCATTCTACTGTTCAGTTGATTTGCATATTATCTTTTTATTATATAGGATATTTTTATTAATTTCAGAAAATAAGGGAGAGGAAGAGCGAGAGAGAGAAACATCAGTGATGAGTAAGAATCATTGATTGGCTGCCTCCTGCATGCCCCACACCTGGGATTGAGCCCACAACCCAGGCATAGGCCCTGACCAGGAATCAAACTATGACCTTCTGATTCATAGGTTGACGTTCAATCAATGAGCCACATCTTATTTTGACCATTATATGACCATGACTTTCACGCGGAACTCTAATGCTGCCTAGCAATTCCATTTCCCTTTCTTCTAGATGTCATGTTTTTTCCTGTCTCTTCATATCACCAATAAGACCTGCTCAGTCTCAGCTAATGATCTAATTTCCTATATGACCAACATGAGAGAAGCATCTAGAAAAGAGCCTCTGGGCTTTCCTACAATTGGGGCTTGTCTACCAAATATACACTGTTGTTTTTTTCCTTCCTGCTATAGTGGATTAACAACTCTTTTTTTCCTCTCTGAGGCTAAATTCCCCTCCCCCATCCCATTCCCTTTTTCAATCAATTTCATGCTCATGTGTCTTACATCATCAACATTTCTTCTCCATTGACTCATTTCTCATTCCCAAGAGTACATTGACATGATATTTATTTCTCCTCTTAAAAAAAAAAGAAAATAGAAAAATGAAAACTTTATTTATTTTTTTAAATTTTCACTTCCCTTTCTAGCAATCTATCTTCTCTCTGACATGGAAAAAATATCCTCAACTGTGTTTCTGCATACATTCTTTCCAAATTTTCCATCCTATTCTCTCTTATTTGCTCTTTGATCAGTCTCCAGTGTCAGCCCCATTATTAAAACTTCCCAGTCCCAGTTGATAAATTCAATATTCATCTTACTTGACAGATCAGCCGCCCTTTGTCCCAGTTTCTTATTCTCTCTTCCTTAAACTAATTTCTCCAGTGTTCGGGATTTTATTATATTTCCTCCCTCATGCCTCTCAGTCTCCTCTGATGGTTCTTCCTCATATCTAGAGCCTCAAAATACAAGAGATCCTCAGGCTCAATTTGGGGACATTTTTCTTTATATATTTTCTCCTGCGGTGATCCTCTCTAATCTCATAGTATTAAATACATTTTATTCTATGAAATTGACAAATGCACTTGTCCGTCCTACTTGTGATTCCCTCTCTTGTTGAGGAGAGGGCATTGGAGAGAGCTACCCTGCTAACACTTTAAATGCCTTATCCACCAACTAGTTTTTTCTGGTCAGTATTGGAGCTGCACTTTTCTCTTTGTCTTTCTCTCACTTTGAGCTTATCCATGAGAAAATTCTGATGTTTAACTTTCAAAGTGTGTCCAGAATGCATCCATTTCACACTGTCTCTATGCTGACTTTTCTGGTCAAGTTAGTAACAGACCATGTCTGAATGAATGCAAGGGTCTCCTCTCACTACTTCCAATCTTTTCCAAAGATTTCACTGGTATTTGTCAAGGAATAATCAAAGACTGTTCCATCAATTTATATCAAGGCTGAAGTATGTTATCTTTCCAGGCAAGAGTGTGTCACTGTGAAATGAGATGATTGAGCCAAATTGAATGTATAATCTGAGGGCAAAATGGAGAAAAATCCTCTGATTAACACAGATTTCTGAACATCTTCTTTTAGTTGATTATAGGGGATTGAAAACTGCCTGAGGGTCAGTGATTATTGCATAATGATACCAATTATGTGGGTAGCAACCATGGCACAATTCCCAATTTTTAGGGGTAGTTTTTAAAGTTCCCACAACTCTGGGTCATGCAGTAAATAGATGCTAGGCTCATGTACAAGGTTCAAACAAGCATTTCCTTTATTATATTTAAACTTCTTTGTTTTTCACAAAATTGCAACTATTTATTTTGGTTCTTCATCAATACCCTTAAATATTGGAATTTATTTCCAGCACTAAAAAATAAAATAAAAATGTCTTGTATAGCTGAGACCGGTTTGGCTCATTCGATAGAGCATCAGCATGCAACTGAAAGGTCCTGGGTTCGATTCTGGTCGGGGGCATGTACCTTTCTTGCGGGCACATCTCCAGTGTGGGGTGTGCAGGAGGCAGTTGATCGATGTCTCTCTCTCATTGATGTTTCTGACTTTCTATTCCTCTGCCTTCCTCTCTGTGAAAAATCAATAAAATAAATTAAAAACATGTCTTGTATAGATTGAATTTTAAATTATAGAAAATTATATGCTTTGCGAAAATAAAAATTATCTATAAAATTCAATTGGTTTGATGCTAAGAAACTGCCCCCTGCGGCCTAGTGCAGAATTAGACAAGAGGTAAGGAAAAGGACTCAGCTTTTTCCAGTTCCCATATACACTGCTTATCTGATCTATCCCATTAGCCTCCTTAGAACTTACTGTTCAATCCTAATGACTGTTTCACACCCGCTGAAATGGTTTGATTGATATTATTTCTGAGAAGCAAAGCATTTTAATAAAATGTATTACTCAAAATTACTTCTCTGTAAATATCCCCCTAAACCGAATATCTGTGCTACCACTTTTTGAATTTCCATTTAATTCCGGCTGCTGCAGTTACATTGGCTGCTTACGAGAGTACCTCTGTGCCAAAATGGCAATACTCTAAATGTATGCTTCCCCAGGAAGGGGTTCAATGGGACATTCCAGCGGGTTGTTTTCAGATTTGTGGGAGGGCCCAGGAGCAGCAGTGATGGCAATGGACGTGAATCTATTCGAACTGGCTGCTTGAACAAAAGGGAGGCCTCAGAACGTATAAGTGTTCTTGCGAGGAGCATACATTTAGGGATATATTTTTGGGAAAAACACAAATCTTTGTATCTTCCATATTTTGCTTTTGTGGAGCTACTTTACTCTATGCCTGCCAAAATCTCAGAGCTAATCTCTGAGATTCCTTCCAGCTTCAAAATTGTACAACACTGTGGCAACTACTACAGAAAATGTACTCATGGTTATGGTTTTCTTCCTAAAATAAAAATGGAATAAAACAGATGAAGATCCAGGTGCCACATGAAAAGCAAAATGACTAACTGTGTCAACATGAGGTACATCATGTCCTCATCGCTCAACTGCAAGGCACATTTTATGGAGTAATTTGGACCCTTATATGCATCTATCCGATGTGTGGAAAAATTAATTTCATGCCAGAAAATTAAAAGCATGTTAGTCAAAAAAATTATGAAGCTTGGTGACTTTGGTTATTATATTTTATTTTTTCAACTATTTGTTAATACGTATTTCTCTATCAATTGAAGATTATTAAAAAATTATAGGTACTTGATATTGAGAGAGGTAAGGTTTATGCAAGTGAGCCAGAGTACCATATTTTCCGGTGTATAAGACAACTGGGCATATAAGATGACCCCCAATTTTTCCAGTTAAAATGTAGAGTTTGGGATATACTAGCCCTAAAAGATAATACCCGGCGTATAAGATGACCCCCAACTTTTGAGATTTTCCTGGGTTAAAATGTTCTCTTATACATCAGAAAATATGGTATTTTGTATTCTATTAATACAATTAAAAACTTGATGCACCATAATGGTTGTATTTTTCATGAATAAAAAGTATATAATTCAGGAAAAAACAATGAACATAAGTATGAAAAATTTCAGAGGCAAGAATTTTAAAACGATTTTAAGAGATGTTGATTGTATAAATCTTTCACTCTAGACTTTCCACTCATTGAAAAAAAATGAAGTTAATGCATAGAAGAAGTTGGATGTATATTGCAAACATGACAAGATGTTCAAGTATATATTTAAACAGATCAAATTGCTTTGATGTTTGTTTGTAATTATAAAAGGGAATATAGAATCGAACTATTGATAATAGCTCTGTACACTTAAATAAAACAGCATTAGCACAAATAGAATGATATCTTAGCAGCACAGATTCTTACACATGTTATTTGTTTTATGTGGCATATGGATGCTAAAGCTCGCTTTCCCCATTGGTTCAAGGTCTGACTATGCAAATTTTATTAGTCTCTAGAAGAGAGCTTCTCTCAGGGCTGAGGGGAAGCTGCAGGCAGGGGCAAGTGTAGGGATCATCTGAATACTGAGTGTGGAGAGGAAGAGAACACTCCAAAAGATGATCAAAGGCTGAGGATCATGAGTAGATGTGACTTTACCAAATGAATTTTAGCTTAAAGATCTGTAAGTTCCATGTGGAAGGTGTTATTCCTTGTTAGTTAGTATAAGTTTTTTTTTTTTCCCACAGTATTTTAAGAGACCTTTTTTAAATGAAAGTATGATTGATTTCATTTAAAGCAGTGGTTCTCAACCTGTGGGTCGTGACCCCTTTGGGAGTCGAATGACCCTTTCACAGGGGTTGCCTAAGACTATTGGAAAACACCTATTTCCCATGGTCTTAGGAACCAACAAACAGCTCCTCGGTGTCGCAAAATGTAGCAATGTAGTTTACTGTTGTCATGTTAAGACTGTTACCCATGCGACAACACAATTCAAGACACAATTTCATTGATTTATAATTAGAAATAAATATTTCACAATATGTAATTACATATTGTTTTTGTGATTAATCCCTATGCTTTAATTATGTTCAATTTGTAACAACAAAAATACATCTTGAATATCAGATATTTACATTACAGTTCACAACAGTAGCAAAATTACAGTTATGAAGTAGCAATGGAAATCATTTTATGGTTGGGGGTCACCACCACATGAGGAGCTGTCTTAAAGGGTCGTGGCATTAGGAAGGTTGAGAACCACTGATTTAAAGTAATCAGAGAAACAATAGAATATATAGACATCAAGACAGAAATCCTAGTAAATGAGTTTCATATGGTGAATAAAACTTTGAAAGATATAATATGTGAATTTTTTTCCAATGAAATAAAAAGCAGGGTCAAAGCTGAAAGTGAGTATCCTTTGAGGACAGAGGATAATGTATGAGATAATGGTCTAAAACAGTGGATGAGGACAATACAGCACCATTGTTGAGCAGTATAAAGGCCCTCTTGAGAATAGTGATAAGGGAGATTAAGTCTGAAGGGCAGGCTCTTAGTACATAAAGCTGGTTTTAGTCAGGGCTGAGATTTCAATAGAATGCCCAATGAAGCAAAATGAGGGCCAAAACTGAAGAGAAAGGGGGAGATTATATTTGTTGTTTATGGAAGCTAAGTTCTAATGAAGAGAAATGAGGATTCAAAGGGGGTAAGGTAGGGTAAAAATGCCATAGGATCAATGAATTATTATTTCCTCTGATATCAAATAATAAATAGAGATAAGTAAGTTAAGTCATGAAAATTAAAATCTTGTCAACTTTTGTCAGAGTTTGTAATTTTTAAAAAATATTTATATTGGTTTTAGAGAGAAAGGGAGGGAGGGAAATATAGAAATATCAATGATGAGAGAGAATCATTGATCGGCTGCCTCCTGCACACTCCACACTGGGGATCGAGGCCGCAACCCAGCTATGCACCCTGACTAGGAATTGAACTGTGACCTCCTGACTCATAGATCAACTCTCAACCACTGAGCCACACTGGTCAGCTTATATATATTTCTGAGGTGTACTTTTTCAATTTGACCAGAGGGGGAAAATATAATTTTTAAATACAATACATAAAATGGATTTTCAAATAAAAATGTATTGGAGACAGGTAATAAGAGAATATAGATATATGAGAGATAGATAGATAAACAGATGATAGATACCCGTAGAGAGATAGCATTTTAAATAAAGTAGAACTAAATAAAATAAATCTATAAATAATACAATTTTGTTGAATCTTCAAGTTTTGGAAATAAAAAGAAACAACCATATGATTTGTTTCTGCACAACCTCTCTACCTTGGGTCTGTGAAAGATCACATGTCTGCTGAATGATGAAGCAGTAGCCAATTTGATTCTGAAACACCAGGAATAGTACGGGCTGCTGACAAAAGAATTGTACGTATTCTCATTTTTAACTAAGCTTCTAAGGTGTCCTCTCAAATAAATATTCTAACTGTGATAGCAATAGACACATTAATCCATGAAAAAAAAAAAGACCAGAAAAGTAACAAAATTCAAACAAGGAAAGCAATTGCACTAAATGCATTTAGGCACCACATTATTGATGACTTTTGGCAATGAAATTTAAAATGGAACTGTGTAGTCATTTAACATTATTAGTTTCAGATGTAAGGCAAAAGTGAATAATGTTAGTTTACAAGGAGATTAAACATTTTATTCTTCGCTTGAAAAAGTAAATGGATTGGATGTTTTATGTTGACAGACTATGAAAAGAAAAATGCATTATTTTTTAAAAGTTCGTAGTTGAGCTGGTTAAGCCTTCTTATTCTCATTTAAAATTCTCATTATAAATTATTTAACATATCTAGGAATAAATTGTGATAAAATTATTTTGATAATACAGTGAGTTTTTAAAAAAATATATTTTTATTGACACCAGAGAAGAAGGGAGAGGGAGAGAGAAGTAGAAACATCAATGATGAGAGAGAATTATTGATCAGCTACCTCATGCACACCCCACATAGGAGATCGAGCCTGCAATTCGGACGTGTGACTTGACCTGGAATCTAACCTCCTGGTTCATAGGTTGATGCTGAGACATACAGGCCAGGCAATACAGTGAAATTTTAAAAATAACTTCCAAGTCATTTTTGGGTTTCTATTCTTGTGGGAAAATATACATAATGAAGCATAACATAATTTGCATTTTATCAATATAGTTAATATTTTCACTCTTACATATAACATAAGGACTATTGATTGGCATATTTATTACTATTGTTCAGGGGATAACTGCTGCAATAAAAATGTTTGCTATGAAGATGAATATTTTTCTCTTGAAATAAATAGGAGAAGACGCTATTTAAAATTGTCATCCTCAGCCTTAGGAAAAATGACATCCTGCATTACAGAATGAATATGCAACCAACATATTATCAACTAAACTTAAATTCCTAAAACACACACACACACACCAAAATATAAAACAGTTTTGTGGAAGATGCTCATTAAATACCAAGAACATAACAAGAGTACAAACCTGTGCATGAAAGAAAAGAATCAGAGAAATGGTGAGAATAACTTTAACAGGCATTTTACTAGCTTATTTATGTTGAAGAAATAATTTTTAAATAATCATAAGTTCTAAGCATAGTCCTCAATGTAAACACTTGTGTTTCAGAAATGAGTCTTTGCTCTATTTTGACAAATCGAGTTGAATGTGAGTGAGAATTTGGGCTACTAGCTATGTGATGTAGGCTAGAAAAAATCCCTCAGTTTTAATTTTATCTTCTGTAATAAAAAGCTATGACAGAGGCATATGAAATGATAGTTATTTTCTTTTATATTTTAAAAAATATTACCAGATTATCTATGGGGGTTAAACTGATATAGACTTCATTTATTTGAATTTTAAGTTTCTAAAGAGATCACTATTTATTCTGTATATCTAAAACAAAATAAATGAAATGTTATTAATATTCAGTGGGAAGTTTTATTTATTTATTATTTCTTAGAAACAGATATTTGATTTTTATTATATGTGGAACAAAGGCAAAGTGTGTCATGGAAAAATATGTCTCAGAATCTTCAAGCAGGTCTAAAAAGGTAAAATAAGTGAGAACCAAGATTACTAATTTAACTTCATTCATAGATAAAAGTGATGTAACTGTAAACTTTAGGAAAGAGAACATGTCCTATTAAAAATGATGGCAGACTGTTTTAGACTCATTAGTTTTTTTTCAAATTCATATATTGAAAAGCTTCCTCCCTTGCCTGGCTAGTGTGGTTCAGTGGTTAAGCATCGAGCTATGAATCAGGAGGTCACAGTTCAATTCCAGGTCGGGGCACATGCCTGGGTTGTGAGATTGATCCTTATAAGGGGCGTGCAAGAGGCAGCTGATCAATGATTCTCGCTCATTATTGATGTTTCTCTCTATCTCTCTTCTTCTCCCTTCCTCTCTGAAATCAATGAAACATTTTTTTTTTTTTTTTTAAGAAAAGCTACCCCTCCACATGATGGCATTTGGAGATGTGGCCTTCGGGAATTAGTTAGGTGTAGGTGGAGTTCTGAGACTGTGCGTTTGGGTTACAGTTAGTGCCCAGAGAAGAGAGGTATCCCTCTTTCCAGGCACACTCACAGAAGAAAGGCCATGGGATCATAATGAGAAGGTGGCATTCATAGCCAGGAAGCCTCTTTGAAAACCTGCTAACAGTCTCTTAAAAGGTTAAACACAGCTGCCATAATACCCAACCATTTTACACCATGGTGTTCACCTAAGACAAATAAAACCATCAACCATCCTATATCAGAAAAGGCTAATATGCAAATAGACCAAACGGCAGAACAACTGAACTGGTCACTATAACGTGTGCTAACTAAGCCTATTAAAGGGGATGCATGTAGAATATGGCAGGCGTCAGCTGTAGCAGGATGGTGAAGCAGGTGAGCGGGAGGGTTGTCAGGCCAGGGCACAGTGCCATTTGCTGTCATTGGGGTAGCCTTTGGTGGTTACTGAAAATTAGCCCTAAGCACCATGGTCCTACCCAGCCCTTGCGCCTGCTACTGGCATCAGAGTTGCTGCCCACATCTGGTGCGGACACCTGGTGCAGGCTGTGATCACTCGGTGATGTCAGCGGGTGTGAGCAGCGGCTGCTGGCCCTTATCACCCTTGAGGGGTGATTGCGGCAGGAGTCACTGCTCGCCCCCACTGATGGCACTGGCCCTGCTTGCACCCGCTGCTATGAGCAAGACCAGCACCTTCAGCGAATGGGAGCAGCCGAGGCAGGAGTGGGGCTGCTGGCAGATAGGGCACCGGGGGGCTGCAGCAGGAGGGGCTGGGTGGGGTGTGGAGAATGGGTCAAGACCCACTCCTGTGCCCACTGCAGTCTCACAGCCCACGGTTCCTTTCAAGGTGCACAAATTCATAGTACACCCATAGAAAGACATGTGCAAGTATACCATAGAAGCCTTATTTGTAAAAGCCCAAATTGCACACAACCCTGGTATCTGTCAACAGTGAATGGATACAAATATAATGGAAAAAAAAGCTGACACATGCAATAGGATGGATAAAATTCAAAATAACTAGGTGAACTGAGAGGTGTCAGATAAAAAAGAATATTAATTTTATTATTTCAATTATATATAACTAGTAGCCCAGTGCACAAAATTTGTGCATGGGGGCAGGGGTTGTCCCTCAGCTCAGCCTGCACCCTCTCCAATCTGAGACCCCTCAGGGGGGGTGCAACAGGCAGTCGGACATCCCTCTCACAATCTGGGACAACTAAATCCTAACTGCTCACCTGCCTGCCTGCCTGCCTGATGGCCCCTAACCACTCTGCCTGCCTGCCTGCTCTCCTCCAACTACCCACAACTGTTGGTTTCCTTGCCCCCAACTGCCCCCAACTGACAGCCTGCTCGCCTCCATCTGGCCCCCTGCCAGCCTGATCACCCCCAATTGCTCTCCCCTCTTGGCCTAATTGCCTCTAACTGCCTCTGTCTTAGTCTCACCACCATGGCTTTGTCCAGACAGATGTCCAGAAGGTTTCCTGGTCTAATTAGCATATTACCCTTTTATTAGTATAGGTTTTAGAAAAATTAAGTGAAACTATAATCACAAAACAAATTATTGGATATCAGGTGTTTGGGACAAAGAGATGATTCACTGTAAGAAGATACATGGAATGTTTTGAGGATGAACAGAATAATCTGCATATTATTTATATAGTTGGGTTTTAAACTCATAGTTTGGTAACATTCACTTAATAGCATATTTTAAATATTCAAAATGTACTTATTTTTCAATACAGTTGATTAATAAAATAAAATACAAATTGGAGGTACAAATCAAAGTTTTCTTTCTCAAGTACTCATGTAACTTAATAAACAGAATTTGTCAGGCTCAAGAAATTGGGAAAAGAGCTAGCTAACTAAGCCTATCAAAAGTGAAAGAACATAATTAACAAATATAACTGTATATTAACAATTAGAATATACAAATGCTAGTCTTGGTAAATAAATTCAATATCTAATACTTTGAAGGAAACTACTTAAATAGGTACACCACCAAATTGCTAATCTAACCAAACAAGAGAATACTCACTAATTATAGCACAGAATTTTACTCAGCTCTATTCAAATAAGTTTGAAAATTCACTTCAAATTCTCAGAATATATAAATTACTAAGAGAGCATAAATATAAATAAACCAATTATCATGGTAGGATTCGAGAAAGCTCTCAGCTCCTCGCCAAAATAAAATGACTGATTTTTCATAAGTGGTTCTATCAAACCTTCCCAATATAAATATTTCCAGTGTTATTTAGATGTTTCCAAACAGAGAAAAAAGTGTCCTCTCTCTTTTCCACCAACCTCCCTTCTCAAGAAATTAACAGAACTTTTAGTTATATGCTCTTAGTCTTCAAACGCTTACTGATTTCAGGCGTGGGGGAGGTGAGTTATGGTAACTGCCACGGGGTTGCCCTGCTTTTATAGGTGAGATTGCCTCAGGTGGCTTCCCTTATCTCTATTGGAAGATTGCAAACTCTGTGAAAACTGGTGCTTTACCTTAGGGCAGCGGTTCTCAACATGTGGGTCGCGACCCCTTTGGGGGTTGAACAACCCTTTCACAGGGGTCACCTAAGACTATTGGAAGACACCTATTTCCCATGGTCTTAGGAACCAACACACCGCTCCTCAGTGTAGCAAAATATAGCAATATAGTTTACTGTTGTCATATTAAGACTGTTACCCATGCTACACCATGATTGAAGACAAAATTTCATTGATTTGTAATTAGAAATAAATAATTCACAATATATAATTTCATAGTTTTTATGATTAATCACTATGCTTTAATTATGTTCAATTTGTAACAATGAAAATACATCCTGCATATCAGATATTTACATTTCAGTTCATAACAGTAGCAAGATTACAGTTATGAAATAGCAATGGAAATAATTTTATGGTTGGGGGTCACCACCACATGAGGAGCCGTCTTAAAGGGTCGAGGCATTAGGAAGGTTGAGAACCACTGCCTTAGGGAATGTAGTCTTGCAACTGGCAAATCAGGCTTGGGCACCCCACCACTATTAAACTAAGAAAATATTTTCTCTGGCAGTAAAACAACAAAGGATTGTCATTACTGCGTGGGACAGCTATCCCATTTCTACCTTCTGCTGTTCTGGATGAGATTGACTCCATGTTAGTTAGTTATAATTCATATCATTCCCTTTCTGACTATTTTAACTTAACCCATTTTTTCCTTATAAATTTCTCTGAGTCATTTATTATTTAAATTTAAATAGCATGAACCAGATGACTTTTATCCTATAAAATATTTTCGTAATTTCTCTACAATTTTTAGGATTTTATCTGCTAAGATAAAACATTTCCAACCCTGCCTACCTGAAAGCAATTATAATTTGATCTCTGTTGAAGAAAAGGAAATTAAAGAGGAAGTTTGTGGGAACCTCTTTCCACATCCCGTGAGGTTCAAGGTTCCCAGTTCAGTGTTCAGGTTCTGAAGGAGGCCGCATGCAAAGGAAATGAAAGACTAGAAAACATTAATTTGGCGATATTGGGGGGCCAGGTGGGAGCCTTCCTCTGAGTCTAGTTGGAAGGACTGCCACTTGCTCTGGCCTTTTTCTCCCTTTTATTAAGGCTTTGGGACACACCCCTAGCCTTTAGGCAGGAAATAACAAAAACAGAAATTAACATGAAACAAAAGGTAGAGGTTGCTTCAGCCAACAATGTTTCAATTAAACAGTGAGTGATTAGCTCTGACCTTTCAGAGCAGTTAAGGTTGACCAGCCTTCTGGCCTCCTATTTACATCCATTTAGTAAGAACAATTTGGTTTCCAACAGAAGTTGAACCTTATTTAACAACGAATGATAGAATATTTTTCCAGTTTTTCTATTGTGGTAAACTATACATAATTTAACATTTATCATGTTAACCATTTAAATATGCGGTTCTGTGGTCTTAAGTACATTGTTGTGCAACCATAATCATCATCCATCTCTAAAACTTCACTACATATTTAAAAAAATAAATACATATAAAACTTTATTGACCTACTTAACCTTTTATGTGAAGTTGGAAGATAATAGTAATATTTAAAAATTGTAAGAATTGTCACTTGCCATTTAAACATTAATAGTCTTAACCATAGCTAGTTCTACATTTTAATGATGAAATAGTTAAAATTAAATACCTCTTTTTTTAGAAAGATTATTTCACTATTGTCAAAGTACTGACTATACAGATATTATCAAAAGTAATACAACACCTCACAATTTAGGTGTCATGTATGTGTATTAAGTTAGCAAAAATCAATTCAAAATTTTGAACAAAAAATGTAAAATGACTCATTCTTTCTGCAGATGGTTTCTACTTCAAAGTGAATTGCTGCCAAGACACATATAAAATTTTAAAATAAAAATCAGTGTATGTAATTTTAAAGTTTTCTGAATCTTTGCTTGTTATTGATGAAATGAATTACAAATTGCCAGTTTCATAGACTTAAATTGATAAATATATATAAATTTAGTATAAAATTAAATTTATATGTAATATATATACATACATATATAATGATAACTTGTTAACTTTTAGTATCTGATCTGAAATTTTAGGTTTTAAAAATAAATTATCTTATTTTATTTTTGTTTGACTTTCTTCTACAGTATACCTTTTACATTTAACCTGTAAAATACAGCACCTATATTTGAATTTCACTTTAGAATCTTATATATACTTTACCTCTCTAAAAGTAAATGTATTTTACATAAATATTTTTGTAAACCATAATTCTGAAGAGTAGTTTCTTTCTCATTTTTTAGTAATCTTACACAAATCATAGATATTTTAAATGCAAAGTGTAAATGCTGCCTAAAAACACTGAAAAGGGAAAGATGTCAGTGTCCCTAACCAATTGACAATGACTTAGAGCATTGAAAACCATTCCCCTCAAATTATTTGCTTCTTTGTGATTTTAACTTCTACTTGTCTCAAAAACAGATAGAAGGTTTAGTAAAATGATTGCATACTTTTAAAGTTGAGATTAAAAAGTAGCTCTCCAAAGTGTAAATTCCCTCAGCATGAATGGGCATACTCCTTCTCCCAGTATTTCCTACATCAGACAGGTTCACTCAGAGAAAGAGAATACACTCCAGGTACAGTGATTCAAGTGGTGAAGGACCAAATGCAGGTAGTTAGTTGCTTATACAAGCGTTGGAAGACTGAGTAGAAAATGTCAAGGAGGCTCTGAGGAAATACAGTGCAAGTGAACTGTTCTTCAAGATTTCAGCTGCCTGAACCATTGAAATGGGTGTTTTTCTCTGAAGACAGAAGGGAGCTTTTGGTGAAGCTTCAAATTGGCTGCTGACAATATCCGTGAGCCTGTTCATAGCTTCCACTGGTGAATAATTGCTTAGGATTCTCTTCCAACTTCCAAATTTTGCGCGAGTGCCTCTCATTAGGAGACTCAAAACTGGAACCCTGTGAGTTGGGCATTCTGGGAAATTTAGATCCAGGCTTCTCTACTAAGATAGAAATAAATGCAGAAAATACAGAGTTGCTGAAGGCTACCTGAGAGAAACACAAGCACCCTTCTGAGAGAAGTGGAAGAGGAATGAGTGTAGAAGTTAGGATGTAAAAAACCTTCCTTGAGCTTCGTAAAGCAATGTGCTGCAACCTTAGATTATCCTCGGCTTACTCAAATTGCTCTTTTAATTGACAGTTGAGAAAATGTCTAAAAATGGTGGAAAGCCAGTTCTATTTCCAATATTATCAGTATTTCATACATGTGGAATAATTGACAGAATATTTCACAAGTATTAAATACAGAAAGACTTCAGAGTCTCTTGTACGTGGTAGAGATAGGAAAGTAATACAAATGTTACAAAACAATCATGAAATGTAATTTGCCAATGAATGAGTCAGATTTCAATATTATCAAGATAACGAGGCTGATTTTGCCAAATAAAACTTAGTTATACTATATTCCGCTAAAAAATGAACTGATTTGTACCGAGGACTTGCAATCGCAGACACAGCCTCAGTTTGTGTTGAAAGGCAGACATTTTCAAGATTAGAAAATTAGGAAATTTCAAAAGGTTACGTTGATTACCTCTTTATCACATAGCTTAGGATCTCAAATCACTTTAGAAGCTCTACTAGCAACATTAATGAAATATTTCATATGCTCACTCCGAAATGTAATTATTAGTGTGCTGCACAATGTAGAGACAGTCATGTAGAGTCAGAATCAAACAGCATTTGTAGAGCAACTGTGATGTTCCAGAGTGCCCATGACTTTGCCACACACAACCATCTGATTCATTTGACATCAAGGACAGTATACAGAACTTAATGATGTCTGTGTGTGCACATGTATGTGTGCTCGTGTGTGTGTGCACTTGTTCTTGTTTTACCAACAGTCTGCTAAGACCTCTCTCTGCTTCTCCTCTATTATGGCTCCTGAGTCTACTCGGAATTAGGTTTTCTTTTTTACTTTCTAAAATCCGATATTGCAGCTATTTCCATTTTACATTTCAAGCATAAATTTTATACTCCAAATTGGACATTCCAGGTAGTTTTTTTTTCTTCTAATAAAAGTTACATTTTCCTACAGCAGAAGTCCTATGATTCTTAAAATGTTGTACTTGTTCAATTTGACCAGAATCCCCAGACATTTTATAAGTTAACAATATTCCGTTGTTCTCATTATCAGTTTAATACTTGAGAGCCTATAGACCTCATCTACTGTTCAGTCTATATCAGATCGTCACTATGAGGGCTGTTACCTTAGATTAGGTTGCCTAGAAACAAATTCTGAGACTGGGGAGCTAGGTGCAGAGTTTTATGGGGAAGAGCTCTGAGTTCCTTGTGAAGAAGTGAGGAAGACATGGATTTAGGAAGCCAGAGCAAGAAGCTCACTTTTGAAGCCCTTGGGGAGATCCGGTGGTAAGTTAGCTTTCCAAGGTACCTCAAATGGAGCCATTTGTACCCCTACATTAGCTAATCATGACAGCAGACTTCCCACATGTGTAGAAACTGTTAACACCGCAGTCCTGACTGCCATCCTATGAAAGACCTGCTTACAAGTTTGGCCTTTGGCTGACATTCAGGAACCCGATTTCAGGATGGTGACTGGCACCTTGGTGCCACGCACTTACACTATTTATGCAAATAGTATGATTTAGGCTGATTACCTGCTTTACTTCTGAGAGTACATGCCAAGCAAAGGATACCTACATGATCAGTTCCTAAGAAAAACTGTGGACCCTTAGTTTTTAATGAGCTTCAACATTTCATAGATGTTATCACAATTCATTGCTTGGGGAAATGGACATATTCTGTATGGCCTTTCGGGGAGGATTCTTAGAAGTTTGTATGTTGTTACCTCTGAACTTTCCCTATGTGTCTTTTCCTTGTGCTGATTTTTCTTTGTATCTACTTGTTGTTATGAATCATAGCCTTGAGTATAACTACGTGCTGAGTCCTGTGAGTCTTCTGAGTGAATCGTCAAACTTAGGGGTGATTCCGAAGACCAGAGTAGGCCACAGAAGAGAGCATACACTCAAACACACTGATTACCTGTGGCCAAGGACAAGTCACAGGGAAGGGCCAGCTTTGAACCATTTGCAGCTGTTATATCCAGATGCGTAGAACATGAGTTGGTCAGACTCAGAGAGGGGATTCAGATGAAAAAGGGTTAATCTAATGATATGAATACTTGTGCCACTCAGATCCACATACTTTTTCTATTAATTGTGCCTCATCTGAAATAACACCTTCAGATTTCTAGTTAGTGTTTTTTCTTGGAACACTAACAAGAGATAGGTTAGTATCTCTTATGGAAATATAGCCTCTACCTCTGCAACAAAACTAAAATTCATCAACTACTTCTCCTCCCTTTTCTAAGGTCCCTCAAACTTTGCTAGCACCTGCTTGTCTATGCAGTTTGCCCAGTGGAGATCACCCTATATACATCCTTGAGGGTTCCAAATCATGCGGTACTTTTTTTAAACAGTATCTCCTCAAATATCAATGTATCCTTAAAATGGGGCATGGGATCACCAAAAGCATTGATTGGTACCTCACTTGAGCTCCAAAAGTACTCTTTTTTTGCTCTTATTAAGTAACTAGAGGCCCGGTGCACAAAATTCATGCACAGGGGAGAGGATGTGTCACTCAGCCCAGCCTGCACCATCTTAAATCCTGGATCTCTCAAGGGATGTCTGGCTGCCTGTTTAGGCTCAATCCTAGTGGGATTGTGCATAAATGGACAGTTGGACTGCTGGCTCCCACTGCTCCCCTGCCTGCCTGCCAGCCTGATCACCCCCTAACTACTCCTCTGCCAGCCTAATTGATACCTAACTGCTCCCCTGCCAGCCCGATTTCCCTTAACTGCCTCCCCTGCTAACCTGGTCAACCCTAATTGCCCTTTCCTGCCAGCCTGGTTGCTGTTAACTGCTCTCGCTTATTGGCCTGGTTCCCCCCAACTGCCTTCCCCTGGAGGTCAGGTCCCCCCCCAACTACCCTCCCCTGCAGGCCTGGTCCCTCCCAACTGCCCTCTCCTGCAGGCCTGGTCCCCCCCCCCAACTTCCTTCCCCTGCTGGCCTGATAGCTCACAACTGTCTTCCCCTGGTGGCCATCTTGTGGTGGCCATCTTGTGTCCATATAGGGGCGGCCATCTTGTGTTTTGGAGTGATGGCCAATTTGCATATTACTCTTTTATTAGAGAGGACAACAATGCTCCATCCACATTATGATCAAAACAAATTACCCACATCAGTGAGGCAACTTTTTATTTGTCAGCAAGTCTCTTGGAATAAGGAGTCTGAAGTGACAGGTCATCAGCTATAACTTGAAACTATATAAAACTCTTGCTGTATATCTAGGCTGAGCATTAGCCTCCTGGGAACCAAGATGTCTCATCTTACAGAGCCCAAATTTAAGGGGTTGAAAGTACAAATAACTCAATTGCATCTTTAGAAGTTATAATTAGATAACCTTTATACCTTTATTCTTTCATTTCCAAACCTCTACATTGCATCTTTTGCGGGCGTTGAGCCATACACAACCTGATAATGCCAGGATATGATCTTATATTTCATTTCTCCAACTGCATCCTTTAGAGGCTGTCCCTCTAGTCCCATGTCAGAAAACTCATTAATCAACAGAGCCAAATATCAACAATACAATGATTGAAATTTCTTTTGAGAGCCAAATTTTTTTAAACTTAAACTCCTTCTAATGCCACTTCTTCAAAATAGACTTGCCCAGGCCATGGTATTTTGTGGAAGAGCCACATTCAAGGGGCCAAAGAGCCGCATGTGGCTCGCGAGCCACAGTTTGCCAACCACAATAATTTCCTGACCAATATGGAAATTAGGCTGATAATATTAGAGTGGAGCAAAGTGGTGAAAATAGTGGGTATCATGTTTGTGGCCATTTGTCACTGTTCCTTTATATAAAGTAGATCATTATTCCTGGGCAGTGTTACATGATAATTTATGCCAGCAGATGGAAGACTTTAAGTATTTTCATGGTTATTCTGACTCTGGTCCAGCAGGCAAGAAAGAAAAACCTATGCTGGGAATGTATGTCAATCCTGTTCAAGGTGAATTGCTGTTCATTACAGAGTAGAAGCCAAATATAATTAACTTGTCACCAAATGACTGATTGTTTTTCTTATAGGATGGTTTCATATTGGAGGCTCAGGTTGGTTTTTTTTCCGACAGGGTGCATAAGTGACAGTAGCTAAATTAGAGTTCCTATGCCCAGCAACCATCTCTGCCAGTATAGCTTTTCCATTCACGTATTTGTTATTTCAGCACTGGGTGGCTAATGACAGCAGTGACTAAAATCAATGGGCCAAGTCATTCTATCTACGTGGTTGGTTAGTTGTGGATTCTCTCTAGTAGTGTCAACCATGACACAAAGATCTAGATTTTGTCCACTCTAGTAGATTCATATGCATACCTTTTTCTGAGATTGTCTATGGTCTTCCAATTTTTCTCCTTCTATGTCCAGGTTCAGTAATAAATAAATATACAGTTATGTAATCCATAGTTGGTCGAATGGCCAAATACAAAACTGCCGATAAATAGATTGATATTAATTTGAAAGAAAGTATTTATATGCATTCTAAGAGAGCCTTTTCTGTTCCACATTTATACCAGTTCCTGGAACAGAGATGGCGTGATGAGTGGAATTGAATGTGGAACTCATTTAGAATGTATTAGGATATTAGGTGGCAGAATAGGATGAGAAAAATATCGATGAGTTAGGGGGACCAGAGCAAATTAAATGAAATGTAATGAGAAAAAAAAAATAAAGTACCAGCCTTAGCTCCAAAGAAACAACTACACAAACATGGAATGTAGAAAATGTCTTTACACTAGCATTTGTGAAAAAAAGATATATATGTTCTGGGTGACTGCAGCTTTTATATGATTCTGTTGCATGGTATGAAAAATGCAAATTTGATCTTAGATTATATTAACATAAATACAGAATACAGAGTGGGAAACTGTATGGTCCTACTGTAACCTCAGACCAAAAAAAAGGAGTTAGGGTAAAAAAATCCAATTTGCATGCTAGATTTTTTTAAATGTCATCCAAAAATAGAATACATTTAGAAGAAAATGTCCAGTTTCAGAGAATGCTTTACTATAATAAATAAATAAGAAAACAAAGCTTTTATAAGTGTTTAAAGTACCTTGCTCTAGAACAACAAATATTAAATATATATCACACAATTCCAGAGGAGAAAAATGGTGCAATAAAAAGAAAATATGCCTAGTACTTCCAAATAAGTATAGAAAATTTTACATGTTCAAGATGTTAATGGAATGGGTTCTGTGTTTCTTTGGGCTTTTGGATAACAGAGAATAAAGTTACAAAGAGTGTATGAGATTTAATAGGGAAGATGCCTATGAAAGATAACGGGAGTGAACACTCAGAGCATGTAGGAAGAGTCAACAGTAATGCAGGTCTGAGTTCTCTGAAAGGGGGGAGGTAAGGAATGAGACCTGAGTGGCAGTGTATGCCTAAGAAAATCTCAGCTGTGTGGGGTGCGAATCCCAGAGCTGGAAGAGCAAGAGAAGAGTTGAATTTGGGAAGGTATGGCAGGTCTCTAAGACCCTTAGTCATTGGCTAGGTGCAGCCCTAGTAGGGTATGGTTTTAATAAGAATAGTCTTAATGTATAGTGCCATACACAGGTTGACATATATCCCATTGTAAAGCATTCTGATTCTATCAAGGAATGGGCGCATGCCAACAACTTTTCTTTTTCTTTTTTCTTTTTTTTAAGACACGTAAAATTCTGTTTCAAGGGCCAGAACTTGACCTAGAATCCCATGGGTTTATGCTAGGCTCCTATAGTAGCCGTTGCTATAGACTGCACACTGCATCTTTTGCTACCACTGCTTCTTCCAACATCTTACGTACTGCTGGAGGCTCTAGGCCTTAATCAAAGCAAATAGCTTTCCATCACACCTGGCATATAAGTCAGGAAATTATTCTTAATGAATAATTTTCAGTACCTCAAGATTCCCACTAGGTGCTTTGCATGGTTCTTTATGATAAAGAATGCAAGATACAGAAATTTGCCTTTTATTTTAGGTGTAAATTTTAACTCTTTGGACCCCTGAAGATTGTACTGAAATGGCACATCCTTGATATCCTTAGGGTTTATTTTCCATATTCTGGAATTCATATATTTTGTTAAGGACTCTATCATGCCAGCTACCTGTTGATTCTCTCCGTTCTTCACGATAACAGTAATATATTGGACCAATGTAGTGTTCTACCCAAGTATGATTCCATGATTAACACACCATATGCTTTGGAGCCACTGTTTATGATCTTGTGGTAGTCTATAAAATTCAGCTGATTTTTGCAGGGGACAGACTTGTGAATGAAATGGAGAGATTGTTGAGATCCTTTCCTCTTCATTCTTTAGATATTTATTGTTGCACTAATCTCTACCATCCTGATACACCATGCATTATTATTTTTATTTACTGTCTTATCTAATTTGACCTACCAAATTCTGGATTTTGGCAAGGTTTCATTTTCACCTGGACCAGAATTTATGGGGACAGAAGGACATAGTACTTCATGTATCTGAGAACAATATCATCTTAGATCCTGTGTTCAACAGAGTTTAAGATGTCATATAATTTTCTTTGAACATGGTACTATCATCCAAGCGATTAGTTATAGGCATTTGGAAAAGAAAAATTACTAAAGTATAATACTGCTATGATGTTTCTGGGTCCTTCTTCCTATTAAGTTGGGAATCTCTTCAGTTATATGTCCTCAGGATCAAAACAATGGAAACTGTATTATGACTATTACTGGGTTACTTCTCTTGACCTCCTTTTCTCTTCTTACTGCTTTATTTAATCACATATTACATTCTGGTGGTATAACACAGTATCCTTTTTAACTATCCATCTCTTTGGCTCCTGGAGATGCCATGTTTCATTATCAGTTTCTATAACACCCTGCGGCTTAAACTTCTCTTGGCTGTCACTCTGATCTTGACAGTCATTACAAAAATTGCATCTCCCAGAGGCTTCTGGTAGGCCTACCCTTTGCTATTAATTAGCCAAGCTGTGACCTTTCCTGCCTTCAGCTTTAACCTCCCAAGAGTTGCTATTGAACTTCTTAATGAGGCTGGTGCCACTCTTAACGGTGTATCCTTGATGGCCTTGGCAAATGGTGTGCCCCTTGGGTCTTTTCATGAAACAAAATTATCTGTTGAATCTTGTGGCCTCATTTAATATATCTATTCCAGCATTCATACTCCCCACATTTGTTTTTCTTTTTCTCCTCCTCCACCATCTGCCAGAGCAGTTACAGCTTTTTAGCTTCATTCAGTCTGGGCACTCATTTTCTTCAGGTTTCTAGGAGCCAACTTGGCAGTGAGTCTGCACCCACTGCAGCAGTCCTTGTTAGGTTGTTAAATACTATATGCTGAGAGGATTCCCTTACAAATGAGTTAGGCAAACTGCAAAGTATGAGCGATAGTCCCCATTAGACTACTCTCATTTCAGACACCAGTCATGATTTTGGAGGTTCTCAGGACCAGCCACAATTACTTCAGACTAGGTGGTTACAAATGTACAGGTCCCAATAGACCCCATCAGGTACAATAATTGATATAATGACTTACATAACTCCTTCAGAGTTATCAAACTCATAACTGTGCTTATAACAGCAAAAGGTACACATCAGAGCCAGCCAGATGAAGAGATGGATAGGGTGGCATCTGTGAGGATCCAAACTTGGTAACTCAGGGACATGTTACCATCGCAGCATACATTGTGTACATACCCGAAGAGTATCATGAACTAGAGAATCTCATCCAGGAATTTAGTGTTCATAGTTCTTGTTAGGGTTTAATCACACACTATGTCTGAACTAGTCTCCAGTTCCACCTCTCTACCCTCTTCTCACAAAGGTGAGTCACCACTCCCTCTAGAACTCTGAATTGGTATGACATGGTTCAGAGACTCATCATAAATCACAGTCTTAGATTACTTCAAGGCCGAAGCCCCAAGGAAAAACAAAGACATTCTTTTTCAGACAAGAGATTCCAGGGTACAAGAAATTATCTAACAATAGCTGAGGGCAAAGGCTGGACCACTCTTTCAGTAAATAAAATTCTTCACTATACACTCCATGTTGCTAAACTCACCCTTCACCTGCCTTATATTCTGGCCTCTTTGTGCACACTCATAATCCAGGCCCATGGGTACTTCATGGCTCTAAAATGCTGGCTGCTGCCAGTCTTTTCAGTTCCTTTGGGAACAGTCCCTTCCCTCCCTGCTAGTGTCTATCCTGTCTCAGACTGAGGAATACCAAGCATTAACACTAGTTATTAACCAGAAAGACGGGAGAGAAGGTAGGGGCAGTTATTTAGAAGGAACCCTATTTTTCTGAAAGATTCCTCCTTCATGGGAGGAGTGCTAGCTTCTCATAGAAATAGGCAAAGATGAGCCACATCTGCAGTCTCTGAGAGTAGTTTGGAGAACAAAGTGTCCCCACATAGTGTACCAGCATCCCAGGTTTTCTCAAATAGTATTCTAATATTATATGAAAAAACCTTCCTCAGTTGAGTGTTCAATCACCTTTAAATGTTTTCATCCCCTTATATAGCAGAGAAAGGCATCTTTGTAAACTGCCAGGGCTGGTCAGCAGGCCCTGAGCAATAGATGAATGATAATCCTGACACACATTTCTCTGAATGAGAAGTCTAAGGGACTGCCTGGCTAGAGGAACCAGACAGCCTCATTCTCCTGCCTCTTCAGGCTTTTATTGGAAGAGCAGTTTGAGCTAAAGTTTAGCTTTTAGATAGAATCAGTATGGTAATAGAATCAGTATGGTAATCAGTATGGTAAGCATTCTTGGAAGAACATAGGAGTCAGCAGTACCCTTAAGCATAAAGATTAAGTACAAAGATTCCAGTAAACATCTGAGGGTCCGCACATAGATAGACTTGTTTGAAAAGGTCAAGGAAAAATTGTGTGTGTGTGGGGTAGTTTGTCTTTAGCCAACTCCCCTAGGAAATTATCTCAGAATTTCCCCCTTACTGACATTTCAACCAAGTCTCCCATGCTCCCCTTCAGTAAACAACCAAACAGGTCTTCTGGTCTTTACCCTTAGTTTCTTGGGCTCTTAGATTTTCATATCTCACAAAAGGGTGGCAATGCAACTTTATAATAATCATACACATACATTGCATGCTTTTTTTCCCCTGTGCTTTGCAAACATCAGAATTATTACACTGGTTGGGAGGTTTTCCTAGCAGAATGTTTTCCTAAGTCAACACCAGTGAAAACATTACAGATAGGGCACTCTTTGTCAGAGAACTACTTATGCCTGAGCTGGGGTTTTCAGTGTCTGCTGGCCTGTGAGTGAAGTGGTTCCAAAGACACTTATTTTCACCGGCTCATCCAGGCATCACTCCCATTACAACAATCTGTTCTTTGGAGAAATAGTCTCTTAGATTAAGTTAGAAGTAAAAAATATGTAAAGATTAACATCTGGAAAATGAAAATGGAAAACGCAGGACTAAGAATGAAAGCAACCGCCCAGCCGGCATGGCTCAGTAGTTGAGCGCTGGTCTGTGAACCAAGAGATCACAGTCTGATTCCCAGTCAGGGCACATGCCCAGGTTGTGGGCTTGATCCCCGGTAAGGGGCCAAGCAGGAGGCAGCCAATCAATACGATCAATAATTCTCATCCTTGATGTTTCTATCTGTCTCTCCCTCTCCCTTTCGCTGTGAAATCAATAAAAATATATTATATATATATATATATAAAGAATGAAAGCAGCCAAAACATGAGACAGAAATGACAAAGACTTTATCAGCTAACAGTGAGTTACAGGGCAAATAATTTCTACGTAGAGGAGTCCTACATGGCGGAAGTGGCAAGGCCCTTGGACTGCTACTAATTGTGTGGGAGCATCTTAGAGAGAGTATGATCTCAGGTCAAAAGATCCGAAGAGGCAGATCTGCAGTTCAAAGCTAACAGCCAACCCCACTCATCCAGTTCCTTCCTGAAGGAGTATCTGAGCCCCGCATCTCCATACCCATTTAGTTCCAATCACACCATGTGGGATGCGACGGGATTTACACCATCTTTGGTAAGACTGTTCTTTTCACAGTGTCCTTCAATTAAAAAAAAAAAATCTTACAAGCAGTAAAAAAAATCTTATAAGCAGCCAGTCAATACCATTTATGAGTTAAAATATAATAAACATGAAAGTATTACATACTTTTAAAAGTATAATGCTAGTCATATAAAGCATTGTATGTGCCAAGAAAAAATGCCATAAAATATTAACTATATTTGCCTTTAAAAGATAAAAGTTGGAAGGGTTGGGATATTGAAGTTATTTTAATATACCTCATTCTTTGTGGACTTTTGCAGCTTTGCAAATATCTAAATATCTTTTAAATAGATTAAGTAGATAGATATATCACTATATATCTCTCTCTTAACAATATATTGGCTCCTAACGCAGCATACCCTCTGAACCCAGACATTTTGTGTTCAAGTCTTCCCACATTTGCCGTGCCACTTTGATGAATTACTTAACTACTCTGTTCTGTTTTCTCCTTTATAAAATTGAGATTATAAAAAAAATAATGCTTAATGCAAATTTATTTTATGTTGACTAAATGGATTAAAGACTTCTATAGTCTGGATTGACTACAGAATATGACTATTATTTTGACAACTTTTTTAGTACAAAAACTAGGTGAAATGATATAATTTTGGAGTTTTTAGGCCACAGTCTGACCTGCTTCTTAGATTTGTAACTTGAAGTAAATGTGCTAATACCTATGAAGCTTTCTTGAATATGTTCAAATTGAGGATAATTATGGAGAGTTTGCAGGGTTTTGAAGAATGTTGAATAAATGAATGCACATAAGTTTTTGGAAAATGAAGTAATAAGCTTCTGCTATGATGATGAACATTTTTACTTGAGAAATTTATGAAGTGAATTGTGTCTTACAGCAAGTAAACCTCATGGAATCTTTTTTTCTCACTGAACTGGAACTTAAGTCATCATCATCACTACCATTATGGCTATCATCATTACTATCATCTTCAATATTATCAACACTTTTATTTTCATTCTTAATTTTATACTTTTAGTGAGACTTAACTAACTCACTTATGCAAAGAATTTTCTGAAACACACAAATCAACCGCTTTTTACCAAGAAAACAAACAGAAAACTATATTCTTAGCTGATCCTTAAACTAATTTTTAATTAAAAAAATAATACTCTTATTTGAAACAATGTATTCTGGCCTTAGATAACAGGGTTGTTGTTGTGATTTTTTTTTGTTGTAGTTGTTTTTTGGTATATGTTTCATTTTCTAACTTCAAGTATTCCATTGGATTAAAGAGTTGAGAGAGATAAAATATAGTCAATTAACTAGAAGCTGTGCACACATATATTTAAGTGATCCCAGTAATTATCATTTAATAATAGTTCACTATTATATTTAGCTTTAGAAATTAATACTTTCCACTTTCTCAAGTTAACTTGATTATATGAAAGATGTTATTACTGGAGTAAGATCAGGCAATGTTCTATTGTCCGATTTGCTTACTCTACAGTACATTAACCTCTTCTGTATTTATGTTGGGTGTCTAAAGAACTGAAAAAAGGTGACTGTCCTTACAACAAGAAAAGGTATTCAGACAGCAAATGAATGATTTTTCAAGAACTTATATGAGAAAAGAGGTCAAAGGGCAACTGAACATTTGCTTACCTTCAACAGAAGCAGAAAGAAATCATAAAAGCCTATGAGACCATTAAACTAGAAGATGTGATAAATTATTGGAAGCTGTGAGATTGTATGAGAGTGTGTATCTCCTAGGGGCTGCATGAATGGGGCATCTCATGGATTTGCATGTTTTTCCCTCTAGAAAACACCAGGCTTTCACAAAGAGGATCCAGAAAGATCTAGAGGAAGCTCTCTCTGCATTGCTGGTTGGAGAGAAGAGCAGTGACTGGAAATACACTGCCCTATGAAACAAAGGCTTTTTCTGCAAGCAATGGTCACGGGACAGGCAGAGTGTTAAAGGGTATTTGCTGGGCTGGAGAGGGAAAATGGAGCAGGAGAGGGTGTGACACGCAGCTTAATTTTAATCCATATGTTCATTATCAATTCACTTTCAATTATATGATGTTAGTAGATATACATTTAATAAAACTAAAAATAGTGTATTTTTGTGTCTGTTAGGATATATTTACCTTAATATTAAAAACTTTTTTCTATAACATGTTATTGCATTTGTGTCATTTAAACAATGCCCTAAGTAGGTTTTGCCTCTTCTGTTTCATTTTTTAAAAATGGCAGACAGTGTTTCTAACAGCTAGATTTAATTCCTAACAGGCTAGAAAATGTGAGCCATAAATTTGATAGTCAGAATATACATTAAAATATTTATACAGCTTAGCTCTTCCAGTAATGACTGCTGTTCAAACCTGGGAAATGACTCTGCACTGATCCATTGTGAAGGATCTGAGCTTTGACAAG